>JABXWE010010134.1:0-30290 GCA_014611495.1 Limonius californicus
ATATATATATATATATATATATATATAAATAATATTAATCATAATTTTAACAGGTTCTATTTGAACTTTATACGTGTCAATTTAAAAATATACAATGTATTATATCTTTGGAAGTAAAATAGGTATTGGACTTTTCTAGAAAAATTTCTACAACCTGGAAATCATCATGACTCATAACCTTCCCAAATCAACCCCTTAGGCTCTAGCTACCCCAAAAAGAAAATTGAAATGGTAACACCCACTTTGTGATACCTCATTCAAAAACTCTTAGAATACCTATTCAGCAGTAGCAACCTGTTATTTCCCGATTCTATTTAACTATTTAAATTATTTGATTAAATTTTCAAAATAAGTGCCGCAGTTGCACAATGTACTGAGGCTGAGTTTTGTAGACAACAGATAAGTACCCCTATAAAAAGAAGTCTAACTAGGTTTTTTTCTACCAAACCATTGTTTTCGATAATTTTAAATACATCCAGCTCTGCGGAACAGGGGAATGCTGACAAAGAGGGGACCGTTCGTCCTATTCCCCAGAAGCTGCTAGAGTGAAGGAGAGGCAGGGGGTGGTTGGAAAGTGGAGGAATGGGAAGAAAGAATGGTCTGGAAAGGAAAAGAGAGAACAATAGGAGAAGAGGGAGAGAGCCTAGGAGGAGGGGGAGCAAACGGGGCAGAGGAGGAAGAAGGGAAATGGGAAAAGGGAAGGTAAAAGAAGGAGGACAAGGACAAGAAATGAAATAGGAAAGTGATCGAAGGAGGAAAAGGCGAACGAGACAATGGGAACAACCGGGTAGGTAATGAAGGGAGAAGAAGGGACGTTTCCTCCCGTGTCCAAACACTACACTTGGTGCTTCGAAAGTAACCGTATTAACAAATAAAACGCACAAATAATAGTAACGTGCAAGAAAAGCACGTGTTTGCAGTGTAGAGTTTAAAAATTCATCAGC
The DNA here is from genome assembly GCA_014611495.1 of Limonius californicus. Taxonomy (NCBI): domain Eukaryota; kingdom Metazoa; phylum Arthropoda; class Insecta; order Coleoptera; family Elateridae; genus Limonius; species Limonius californicus. The sequence continues at coordinate 945 of JABXWE010010134.1, forward strand.
GGCCAGCGAATGAAGATATCGTCGTCGGGTATTTTATTTAAATGGAAATATATGTGTATATGTTTTGCACAAATATAGTTAGCCGGTCGTTTTTAGCGTCGCCTCAGTAGTAACAGCCGTAACGCCGGTAATTTTATACCCTTGAAAATTCCCGTTTCTGATTTTGCACAGAGGGGTTCGTAAACGGGTGGATTGTACTGGGCCGGTGCTAATATGTTGTACCGACGCATGTTCCGGGCGTATATGCAAAAGTGGACAGATCTCGTTGCCTCGGAACCGATCAGCAAGGAACCGATCGCGACCCTGTAAAAATTGGTTTTTGCTAGGTGGTGTGGTTCTGGAGTTATAGCCATTTATAGAAAATAATTTCGCGCCCCTAGGGGCGGACTGCGTAGCCCGATCAGAACGGTTCCCCATTACCAATCACAGTTCGCGATGCTCTTCTCAATGGCGTGAGCCGAATTTCCCTAGCTCGTCTACTTTGGAAAATATGAACCTCGAAAGAGCCCAGGCAACAATCGTGTACACTTTTCGAAACAAAAACGGCGACCGGCAGAAAACGGAATGAGCTATTCGGATGGGGTTTACGCAGGCCGGTCTAGGGCACGTGCCACTACCGTTCTCCCCTCAAAATGGGCACCCGAACTTTGAACGCCGCCGTCTTTCAACCCCGGCGTTTCAGCTCTATCGAATCACGCAAACCGCAGGCGACTACGTTAATCAAAAACTCAGACATGGCACCCCAAAAACGGCCAAATTAGACGCTTTTTTGGCAAGTTTGGGTTGGCACTATATCAAAGGCGACAAGTGCGCCCGCTCGCTTTAACGGCCGCCGAATGCGAACGGGTGGGCCGATCCGGACGCGCTTTCACCAGTTTACGCACAGGCTCGTTTCCCAACAGCTCCTCAAGTTTGAACCGGTACTGTTGAGAAACAAAATAAATGGGTTTTACGAGAAGAACGCCGCCATGCTCTCGACAATCTCTACCGATCACCTAGCTCGGTTCTTACGAGTCCAAAAAAAAGAGGCGCCTCCACGTGCGGCCTCCCTAAAATTTTCAGAATATTTACACCAACCCTATTTCCGAAAGTTTCGTTTTTTTAATATTTTTCTCCGATCGTTCCACGAAATTGCAATCTGTTGAAATCGAAAAATCGGCATGAATTTCAGATGGGGTCGGCTAATTTTGCCCCCTTACTTGGATGCCGAGCTCCACTCGATGGCGGACCTTTCGATACCACTCCCGTCAAAATCAACGCGAATACGGATACGGCACCCAATCGAAAATTCGAAAAAGACCGAAATCCCGAGTTTGCCCTCCCCCTCGTCCGTGAATTTGGCTTCAAGGAATGGTTCTGCCGGCGGATTCGAGATTCAAATCCGCGGGAGCGGCAACCAAGAAGTCCAGCACCATTAGTTTATAGGTGATTTCCTTGAATAATCGGTTCAGAACATTTCCGGTTTTTTTTTTATATTTTCCGATATGTGTAGAGAAAAAAAGTTGTTACTACCGAATAACATTTTCTAAGAACTTTTCAATGAGGTATCACAAACATTACCTTATAAGTCATTATGATTCCCCCTCCGGGTTGTAGAAACGTTTTCTAGAAAAGTTCAATACCTATTTTACCTCCAGAGGTAGAACACATTGTATGTTTTTAAATTAACATCCTGAATACGGCTAGTATGACATGACACACAATTTTGTACAAAATAACACATTGTACGTTTTTAAATTGACACCCTGTGTAAGGCTAGTACGACACAACAATCGATGAGCAAAGGAACAATTTTTAGTATTCATGAATTATCACAGAGGGCTGAGACGTAAATGTTTTACCAGATGTCTGCGCCACCACGCCGCCGACGCTAACCGCACTTTCTATTATCTCGCTGGCGTTCTTCATTGTTGTAGCTTGTTTGTTTCGCCGTATATTCGTACATTCGTGTAAAATAAATAAATAAAAGCGGTACGGACAACATCGACCTAATATTATGAAACCTTGAAATTCTACAGTGTGCACAGTCACATCTTTATTTTGAAATTTTTCCATGTCGATATAATTTTGATCTATTTGCGCATATTCACAGACACAATTTTTCACACAATTCTGGTTCGTTTCATACACGTGTAGCGCTGAAAAGAAACAGGTGGCAGACAAGAAGCCGATGCCCAACAGTGGGACGAAGACAGCTATTGATGATGATGAATTTGTGTTTTGAGAATTTGAAATCTATGTAATTTATGTTTAATATCACAGAAGTTTTAAAATGTTACCGCATTATTTGATGTCAATGCATGGTTGTGTTCTAACAAATGTTTGGCATAGTTAGATTTTTTTCTGGATACTTGTATGTTCTTTGCACCTAGTATAAACATTTCTAAATGTCTGGTCTATTATACAAAATTGCAGTGAGAACAGTGCATTCTGTAAACAACTGATTTTTGTAAACCAATCTGTATTTCCACAACTCCAAACGTTTACAGTGGTTTTAAAAGTTTCTGTGTTATGTTATGTCTAAATACGTATGAAGCTCAAATAAATCCTACTGAAGTGGTGACTATTATTTTTAACTATTAAATACTTTTAAGTAAAAATGATTTTTCAACATATTATCAATTCTCTCTGTATATTATTATTTAATTCTAAAACAAGGATTATTATGTTCCTCGTGCAATAAAATAAAATTTCTAATAAAATATTATGAGATATACGTAGAACTGATATATAAATATGTGGGCTTTTTAATATTAGATATTATTACTTCATTTTCTTGGCGCGGGGTTCGATTAAGCAATATTCTTAATGCAACCCAAATCCATGAAACTTTGTGTATGTTCGCTGTAATGATAATGATACTTTGATACATGTCACATTAAATGGACGAAAGAAAGTTATGGTTACTGACATAAATGTTATATCTGTGTAAAATATATATTCACAACACCTTAAAGAAAGCAATTTCTCCTCTCTCTGATAACCTCAGTCTGAGCAATCAAAAAGTCTAGGAAACATTATCAAATATTATGCGTGTTGAATACAATGCGGTCGAAAAAAACCTAAATTGCAGCAGAATGTGTATATAACTTTGAAGATGTCACTAAATACTTATAACCGTATAAAATGCGCTATTTATTACCGTCGGGTAAGTTACTGAAACCGTGCTGGTGCATCATCAATTACATTTTATGGTACTTGTTACTACCAACCTTGAAAAAAATAGTAAACTGTGGTTATTTTAAATAAATAATGATTAAGTTCTATATCCCATGAAGGAGTTTGGCCTGCAAGGCGGAAAGTCAGAGTTCCCGTACTCTTGCTCTCACACCCGGTTGTCGCGTGCTAAATTCAGGATACGTGGTGATGTGGTGGGCATCACTCAATACACAATCTCATTATTACCCCTTGTTCATTCGAACGCAGGTACCCAATTATTTAAAGCGACTGGGAATTTCCGCCGAATGAGAGACATAGTTACGTTGGTGCATTGTGAAGCTGTTTCTGTAGTTGATCAGTTACCCACCCCTTACTATAACGTGGTGTCGCCACTGTTTCAGTTGTATAATAAAGCGCTAAAATGAACACTACGATTAAAAATCTCGCCAAGTGGGGACTTTGCCCTGCAATTCATGTTCTCCATACAAAAAAACGAAAACGTAGCGAGATGCGTGATGTATGATTTATGGTCCATGTATCATAAGTGACAGAACGGTCAGACACTGGGGTATGAATTACGAGATGGCCGAACAAACGTGCATGACGAGCAACGAAGTGGGTCCTTCTGTTGTTAACCACAACCTTGTGGAAAACTGGCAGCGTGCAATTTACATAATATCAAATATGTCGCTGGATTTACAAAAGTATTCGAAATGGGGAGTCATTTCGCTTATCAATTATTTTGAACGATAAGTGCATGTTTATTTACGAGGACGTATTAATGTTTTTGAACGTTTCTTTGCTTTTTACAGAGGAGTTAGTTCTTGTTCACAATCCGTTTAATCGGCAACGCTATTAAGAAACCCCAATAAAAACACGATCCGTGAAAATCCTGTTATGAATATACATAATTTCGATCAAATGGCTATTAGAGACGTCATATAAAATAATGTTAAAAACAGTGTAAATCTTTATTTTATAATAACATTTTGATTTATAAACTATTACTTTTTTAAAACAAGATGTTACTAAAAATAAGGCTGTTACAAGTTCTAAGAGGCATTTTTAGTGGTGGAATTAGCAATTTGTTAGAGAAGATTTTGCATAATACTGAGTTTCAGTTTAAGAACGATGATCTTCGAGGAGGTTTATTGGAATTACTTAATATTACCTTAAGAAAATTCGTTTTCTGCGAGGATACTTAAGAATACTTTATAGTTGTAGGCTCCAAGATGTATATCTACACAAATCTTAGGTATATGAAAATGCAAGCATATGCATATCATGGCAAGATAATAACGGAAGATGTGTTTTAATATACAGGCTGATTACTTAATCTTATAACAATGTAGGTAGGTCGGTAGGTTACACACATTACAGTATTCCAGGTTTCTAACATAAAGAATAATGTCTTCCAAAAGTTGTAGCACATCATTTTCTAAAAAATGTAAATACATTTCCCCATTTAAACTGCTCTCAAAGAAGTGGAGACCAACAATAAAGTTATCAACGGTACCACACCCCACATTTACAGTAAAAATTCTTTGAAAGTGTGATTTCAATGTGGGTTATCTTGTGAACAGAAATGACACTTGTGTCTATTTACACACCCATTGTTACTAAATGTGATTTCGTCAAAAACAGAATATTTCTAAAAAAACAGTGGATCAGTAGAACCTTCGTTTTTTCGGCAAAAATTCACTCCACGTGGGTCATCATTTTCAGTAAGGTGTTGCACTAATGTGACCTGGTAAGAATGAAACTGGTTTACTTTTAAAACGTTAAATACTGAATTTTGGCGAAAAACTACAGTTCTTGCAACTGCTTGTTGGCTTATACGGGGATTACCAGTTACTTGTTAAATAACTGCCGCTTCAGCTTCTGCAGTTGTGACATGTCGTTTCCTCACCTTTATCTTGGAAAACTGTCCATATTGCTGCAAATTTCTTTACAAACGCCTAAAGGCATTATGTGATGGAAGGGGTCTATCCGGGTATCTCTGTGCATGTCTTCGTACTTTAAGTTGCCGCCCCTCTGCATTCATCATCATTCATCATCATCATCGGATATGGAGCTGACTCGAGGGTCGATCCTGGATACGCCAGGCCCACCCCATGCCAGTAGGTGGGTAGGAATTTACGGATAGGGCGAGATCGGGTGGGGCATTGCACAACGTTAGCATGTCTGCAATGCATACCGCAAGACACCGCTGTTGCAACACCAGGTAGTTAGTAGACTACGCATCAATGGGGTACGTAGCCGAAACCGTTATGCCATTATGCGTTTGAGCCTAATAAACTTTGGTGTCAAAGTTTCACAGTGTTCTTAATTCACATCATGCTATTGTTCTAAGGTTACTGATTGCACATCTCTTAGTTTCCTAATAACTAATAACCTACTTAATAGTTACCCCCAAACTTATGTTTCCTGTCCGTTATGCGATTATACATTTGACCCTAATAAACTTTGGTATCAAAGTTGCACATTGTTCTTATTTCACATCTATCTATTGTTCTAAGGTTACTGATTGCACATCGCTTAGTTTTCTAATAACTAAGAACCTACTGAATCTTTACTCCCAAACTTATTGAAACTGCCCGTTATGCTATTATGCATTTGGCTCCAATAAACTTTGGTATCGAAGGTTCACAGTGTTCTTATTTATGTAGTGTTCTAAGGTTACTGAAGGTTCACATTGATCGTATTTCACATCCATGTATTGTTCCAAGGTTACTGATTGCACATCTCCTAGTTTCCCAGTAACTAACAACCCACTTAATATTCACTCCCAAACCCATTCACACTGTCCGCTATGCGACTATGCCCCCGATCCCAACCAACCCCGGTAGCAAAGGTTCCTCCTGCTCGTATCTCCCATCTGTCCATTGTTCTAAGGTAACAAACCGCTCCTCTCCTTGTGTCCCAATGACCATCCAACCACTTAACACTCGCCGCACTGACCACCTCTGCCCTACCACTCACTTGAAAGAGCGACTCTGGATTGTACCTCCTTCGCATCCCCAACCCTCCCCTCTGCCGCTGACAGCCAGATATCCAGCGTCTTCCCTCCCACCGACACCTGCTTCGCTCCCTCTCCCCTGCCATCCCCTTACCCTCTCCCTGTCTCCTCCTCCTCGCCATCCCGTCCCTCCCCAGTCGCCTCCTGAGCGGACTCCTCTGTCAGCGAGCGCACTCCTCCTACCTCTCCTCGGACCTCCCCCCCGCTCCCAGACCTCTCATGTCTCCGCAGGCATGCGCCGGCGACCTGAACACCCCCCCCCCTCCAATTGATGTTACTCCACGCAGCACGGTCCTCCGATTTGCATGTCCTCTGCCCGCATGGCATACTCCGGCTGTAGAGGGAATGATCGGGCCGGTTCTTTCCTAGAATATGCGCCCAGCGTCCACCTCGTGATGCAGCGAGCCGCCCAACACATCAAGTACATATCCGACCCCCATCACATGAACATCCAATACAAATCGTAGCAGCCCGTTTACATGCATGACCAATGAAAACATTGCTAAGTAATTAATCAATTAATCAAGTAATTAGTTAAATAAAGGCGAGTAATTCATATGAAATTAGTCTGGGTTAAGAGAGATTAACGTGTCAAAGCGCGTCCCTCTCTTTTCCTAGTTTTCTATTAGACTACCAGTGCTACCAACTAAAGAGGACCACAGAGGACTACAATGGCTACTTAGGCCTGCGACACTTAGCTTTTAACTGCGTCCCCCTCAGTGTTTTTGTGGCCTGTGTCGATCGCTGTTCTTTCCCCTTTTTGATGTAACATCTTGTAGAGGCGGCAGTGGTTCTCCTCTCTTCCGTCCACGGGTGGATACCCTCGCACGTTCACTCTATTGTTTGCCCCCACAATTGTTTTGGTTTTTTTTCGCTAATCACTTTCGCCCGAATCGTTTTGCGAGCACTCCCGTTCCCACGTTGTTATTATTAAAGCAAAGCTAAAAAGAGATCCAATGGATAAAACACACGTCCGTACCCGATCCCGCCGCCCACTCAACCCCATTCCAAAGCTACTAGGACCTTTTTTAAAAAAATGTGCAACTGAAATAGTAAAATCAACTACCTGATAAATTCAAGTTGAGGTGGCTGACTTAAATACCTAGGAACTTGTAATCTATTCTCTAACTCGCCCTGGCTGTTCCCTAATATTAATAACTTTGTCAATTGTGTGAATAATGGATAAAGCAATTTATGACAACTTTACTAAATTGAATAATTAAATAATTAAGACCAGCCAAACCAGCTAACACTTTATTTTAAAATGAAAATAAAAGAATCCAAACAGTCCCTAATTTCCCCTCGACCGACTACCTGTTTGGTGATTATTTATGCCCTAAACGACCCATTCTCGGAACCGCTTGAAACCCGGCCAATAGTGAGAGCTGGCTGATCTATTTTTAGACGGGGTCCCCGTTATTGTCCGGCGTGCCTGCGTTTTGAAACTTAAGTTTGACCTGAATGAACACGACTATGCAGAAAATCCACTAAATGAACCTATTAGCAGTTATTTTTTAACTATTCAAATTGAATCTAGTTATCCTTTTTATAGCGCAAAGCTCTTTCGAGCGCCTGCCCGCGATTATTCCAAATGTAACGCTGTTAACTCCCTAAACGAAAGCGGAGCTCCACAATGCGCGTGCACCCCGTACGGGATTACGAACCGAACTCCGCTAAGTCAGCCGCCCCTCTGCAGTCTCTCAAAATTAACATCATATCCGTTTTCTCGCTATTAGAATACATTGAAGCTAGTTGTTATTACCACAAATATCTATACAAATCAACAACTTTGTGCAGAAGTTTTACAAAACAGTTAGTTGACTTTTGCCTGTCCAAAGGACTCAACGTAAAAAAACATTTTTATAGCTAAGAAGAGAAGTTAACTATGCATTTCATGCACATATGAGAAGTGTAGCCTATTTTTTGTTGCAGGATAAAATGATTAAACTGTATAATATATTCAGGCATATTTCATATATTATTTGCAAATTATTTTTTTTTATACCAACCTACAATTTTTAGAAAATAGCCCGAGAATATTTATGCGGCTAGAAACAACACAAATAAAATAAATATGAATTGAAAACCGTGTCAATTTCCTTAAAGAATAAGTTTATTTTATTAACATTAACAATTGTTTAAGTAGTTGCATACTCCTATATAAATCTTGACTAATTGTCTTCTTATTCTTTTTTCTTATATATAAATTTATCGAGTTATTTAAGCTTCTACTCCTTCTTCTACTTTAGTACATGGTTTAGGCATGATTTGCTCTTCCCGACGGCTCAGGTCTCTCTTCCCCCTCGATTCACAATTTAAGATCTTTTAACATATTCTCTCGCTAACCACACGTTGTAGATCTTCTTGTGCAGCGTTTGACTTTCCTACGAAAAGTAATCTTGGAGCTTGTATTCTGGATTTATATGTTTGGGGAGACTAATTTTCGCTTGCGTAATCTAACAGTAAAAGTGTTTTTGTATATGTTTAATTTTTACTCTTGTATGTTACAAATTGCTTAGTATGGTATAAACATGTTTTTCTTTTTTGTACCTCACGTTGCAGCCTAGATAATTAATCTGGTACATGTATTTGGTGCGTTCGCTACACATTTAAACTCGAGGCTGGGTAACCGAGAACATATTCGAATGTTATTGATGTAAATGGTAATGCCTAATGCAATGCTAATGTAATTAATGGATTAGTCACATACGGATAATAGCAGATTTATGAACAAGAAATAGTATGAAGGGTTATTTGCAAATGTTCAAAATGCCTGCCTTCCGTTCTGATAGAACGAAACGTTCGATTCATGTTGTCAGACACTTTTTGAAAACTTTTAATTAAATTACAGATATGAACAATCGCTTCCATTAATTAAGTAGCTAGTATATGAGAATATATTTCATGAAATTGTTTCAAACAACTGGATATTGAGTACGACCATTCCCCATTTCCAACTTTTCACCGTTTCGACAGTAACTTTTAATAATGGACGTTTTATGCTCAAGCAAAAACGAAGCTGTAAATTACAAGCAAATCAAAATATAAGGTAACCACGAATAATAATAATCACCTAATTTCACAGACACCTAAGACGTTATAATTGTCAGCTACAAACTTCAATTAATTTTAGGTTGATAAGCAGTAATGCCAAGTTGATAAGGTTTTTTGTCAAGGCCTGCTCTAATATAGATTTTTACGATCGCATGGTATTTAACTTATTTGCCGAAGAATTGAAAAAGATATATGTGACAAAATTGTACATTGATTGCTTATAAACTACTTAAAAATGAATAGGGATATTGCAGTGTAAGACACTTAAAGATAACACCAACTGCATTTATAATACAAAACTACCAAAACAACAAAATGTAAAGTCTTTTTAGTGTTCGTGAACATGAAAACTAGACCAAAGGTACGTTTAAAGAAGAAATTTAACAATATTATAATGAAAATCGTTATTGTCTCTTTTCACTTAACTTAAATTTATTAAATTCTAATACCGCGTGGCACCTCCTCTGGCACTAATAACTGGTCTGAACCTTGCTGGCATACTCTCAATGCAATTATCAATATGTTCTTGTAGAATTTGATGCCACAGTACCGGCAATATATCCCTCAGCTGTTGCACAGCAGTAGGCCTTGGATTATGATGATCCAGCTGTCTCTGCAAAAGATCCCATGCATGCTCACTGGGGTTGACATCTGGAGGTACCGGAGGAAGAGCAATATGGTTTATTTCCTCATCTTGAAGCATCTCTAAAACAACCCGAGCACGGCAGGCCTTGCGTTGTCGTCAAAGAAAACAAAATATTCCCGCCCAACAGCGTTGCAACGGTTCAGAACATGATCCATAATGATCTCTTGGGCATAGCGTTGGCCCATGAGTGTACCATATTAACGATATGGAGGTCAGTACGTCACCCTAAACAAGACCACCGCCACCAAAGGCAACGCCTGGTTGGGTATACTAAGGTAAAGTACGATATGCGGCACTACGATATACTCTTTGACGGCGGCTATCATTGCTGAAACAATATCTGGTCCGAAAACAGTATCTCATCCCACGGTGTCATTTCTTGAAGCCTACGTCTTGACCATTCCACTCATGTCTTCGTTGAGTTCTTGCAGGACATCTCAGGGGGCGGTATGAGGTAAGTCCTACCTCAAACAATCGATTTCTCACAGTTTAGTCGGAGACTCGATTTCCTGTAGCATTGTGGTAAGTGCTCCAGACTTACTGTAGATGTCAAGCTGTTAAACGGTTTCTCTGCATTGTTGTTTATTATGAAGAACAAATGTAACACACGAATAAAAACACAATGAACAGAAAAGATCTTAAGAAGACAGGAAAGATTATTCAATGAAATACACAAACTCGACTTGACACTAATACGGTTAAACAATTGCAACTGGATTCGATTGTTATTTTGTTTTTAACATCAAATATTGCCGCTTGTTCTAATTATCAATAATAGACGACCATTAGCCGCCAAATACAAACATATATGCTTTATATTACAATATATATATATACAATAAATTAATTTTAAGAAGTAATGTACAAAAGATAGCGTAAACGAACGACACAAAAGTAGCTGCGATAATATACCAAAAGAATAATGGATTCAATGCAACGTAATTACGAATATTCCTTCTAACGAGAGTTGAAGTGATTTACAACGTGTTCGTATCTTGCGTTAAACGAGGCAAAATTCAAAGTAGGACTTGCACTTTGATATTGACGAATAGTTTCAATCAAGAAGATTGGGTGATAGTTAATTTGCCCGCGGTGCTAAAGTATTGAAATTCTCTATTTAAAGCAATAACATACCTTACAGATTTTGGATGCTAAAAAGAAATCTGCTTAGAACGAAAAATTATTAAGTGGAGTTATTTCTTAATACAGAAAAATTTTTAATAATTTGGTTTTTTTTATGTTCTTATAACGTGTGTTAGGTAACAATTTTTACCCGTTGTGATTATTACTTAAATGTGAGCTCAATAGATAAATATTTGTTAAAATATGCGTAACTTCTGTCGGCTCCACAACAGCTTGCATATCTTTGGCGTAATAACTAATTAACAGCGTTTGCGAACCTACTAACTGAGTTCGATGCAAGTATTATGTAAGCTGAGGCGAGGTGCGACTTTAGTGTTACCACGTATGTGATTATATATAAAAATGGGCTGCAATGGCAAAATCGGCTGATATAAGCAGTGGCGTCCCTGGCAAGGTTATTGTTTATATCCCATAAAGTGTTATATGTGTTTACCCGAATAGATGCGTGTTATCTACTTACTATTATACCGTGCTTCCCCGAAAGTAACGGATAAATTCTATAAAATCATTGAGAAAAATATTTCAAAAACATGCTCGGATACGTCGATTTTTATTTTTAAATTATCATTTAGAGATGCAATTTTCAAACCCTCACCCCTCAGCCCCTAAACGCTAGCAACTTCAACTTTAAAAATTCAAATAGCAAAGTACCCCTTCTGACACCTCATCTGATATATTTCTTTATGTTGAATACAATAAAAAAAAGTTTTTCAAAATCGGCTGATAAATAACGGAGATATTTACTAAAATGTATTTAAATGAAAGTACCAATATTCGAGCAGGCGTTGGTACGGCTCTAGCATTGAGTGATAAAAACAATTGAAAATTGGTAATAATTGAAAGTCAAACAAAATTTATTGACATTACTTAGTGGAGTGTGTGTTAATTATCTAACGATTAAAGAAATAAGATACCAAAAATGAGACTTACTGAAGGCGAACGAATCGAAGTTTTAATGAAAACATTTTTTTAAATTTTGATGTTGTATTCCTTAATTTCTCAAAACCCATCGCAATGTTTACAGGACGTACTGAGAACGATAAACTTCAATTGTTTTTATGGGTCTAGTTCACATCGGCCAATGATCATATCGGCCAAAAGCAAATGTTGTTCATATCGGCAAAAATTTGCCTTGTTCTATCGGCAAACTCTGTGTTCACAACGGCCAATTTCATTTTTGTTCACAACGGCAAAAGACGCGAAAATGGGTCTTGTTCACTTCGGCCAATGATCATATCGGCCAAAAGCAAATGTTGTTCATATCGGCAAAAATTTGCCTTGTTCATATCGGCAAACTCTGTGTTCACAACGGCCACAACGACGCTTTACTACATCGCCGTTCAGAACGCCAACTAGCTTGATCACATCGGCAAAAAGAAAGTAGTTTTGCTTATTTAACTACCCGTCCTTTCCTTGGAGTAGCTATTTACTAGTTCAAGTTCCGGTTAAGATTCGGTACTTGATTAAAAATTTCTTGCAATTAAGCTCAAGTGCTTACAGACTTAGATTTCAAATTTCATTTCCATCCACCAGCCTGAGAATCTTGTACCATCATAAGCTATGATACAATGGAACCGACTCGATCCCAGACCGTCATTGTTGTAATAAAAAAATTACCGCCAACAATAAATATTTTTTGCAGTTTTTTGCGAATTTCCCGCCCCCAAAGCGCAAAAATATGAATTTCTCGCCGGCGGAGGGTTTCTGGTCATTCCAGCCACCCACATATCAAATTTGATCGAGATATTCCAATTAATAAAAACATTAACCTCAGCAATAAATACTTTTTGCGGTTTCTTGCGAATCCCCCGCCCCCACCTTCTTATCTTTTTGTCCACCTACATATCAAATATTTCTTAGCTATTGTTAATAATTATAAAGTTATAAGTAATCTTGTAGAAAGAATTCATACCCACGACTTTATTGAATGTATTGCTGACTTATTGCTAAGGTAACAGAACGAGAATAACATGGATATTTCTAAGAAATTTTGATCCGATTTGTACAGTGTACACAACGAATATTTAAGTGAATGCCAAAAATATGAATGGTTCCTCTGCACAACCAATTATGTATGTACTATATTATATTTATATGGTGAGTGGAAAAAAATTAAGTCGTCGCGAGAAAATGTCACCGGAAAGGATACTCCGAAATATTAATTTTGCTGTTCATTTTGATCAACAAGCAAATTTGTGTTTGTAATTATTATTGTAAATTATTGTAAATTTACGTTATTATGTTGTGTATGTACTTGGGGAAATGGTAGACAGTAGTTAGGTAATTTGGGGGCACCATCAGACTGTAATGAGTGGATAATGCGTCATGGCAACAAAAATCCCTTAGAAAGTGATTAGCAGATTCCAGGCATCTTCAAATACTTTTAATATTATTGAAAATTGCGTGGGGGGTAGGTGTCGGGTATATAATTAGAGGGTTCAGTGATTTGGCACAACACTTCTGGTAGCAATTTTATTGTGGATAGTTATTGTGTACAGTGTTATAAAAGTTAAATCTAAAATGGAAGTGCAAAAGATTCCCGGCAGCAGAAGCGGCTCTACCTATTACACCTGTGTCGCTAGCCAAGGCTACTTTTTTCGTCGTAAAGCGTACGGAAAAAATGGAACCATCTACTTAGTTTGCGTGGAAAATAACTGCATGGCTAAAGCTAAATGCAACGAGGAAATTTTTGTAACGGTTGCCGGCGATGATGAACACAGCCATCTCCCAGACGTAGCAAAAAAGGATGCCTTATTGCTTAAGCATTCGATGGTGCTGCAAGCCGTTGCTACGAGCGAACAAATCAAATCGATTTTTATTGAAAAGGGAGCTGCGTAAGTATTATTACATTATTAGAAATTATGATGCTAATATGTTACGTTTTTTATAATTTTAGTGCGGAAACTGAAGCTTCTTCAAAACTTGCTTTCCCGAAATTATCGCAAACTATGAGGCGAGAAAGAAGGAAGGCGCTACCAGGAATTCCAACTTCGTTGGAAGAGTTGGGAATACGTTTCCCATCGAGCTACGTGCTCGAATTAATTCAAGATTTGGAACAGTCTGTAACAAGCCTTTCTGCCGTGGATCTATAGGTGCCGAAAACAATAAGTCTGTGTTGTTTCTGGCAGAAGATTTGGTACAGCTGTTGTCCGATGCGAAGGAAGTACATATAGACGGAACATTCAAGACGAGGCCCAAATATCCGCAAAGCAGTCAACTTCTTACCATACTGGTCGTAAAACATGATTATTAAGTATACCATTGTACTAATACATTCAGTGGCGTAACCCCTTCGCAGGATGTCTGATTGGACCCCTTGTAACTATAATTATAAAACTGGGAGCATTGTTTGTTCGTTTTTGGAATTTTTTGTTAGTATTTCACGAGGTCGGGCCTCCTAATAATGTGAAATACATTCCTTGTTCAGATCTTTTTTACGGGATCGTCGGGCCCCTCGGAGCCGCGGGCCCCCGGGCTTGCAGGGACGTAGCTACGCCACTGAATACTTTATATCGTTTTGTAAACATGAAGTAAATCTCACACATACGACAACAATATTAAATATACTTATATACTATATTTCAATTTTTCCTAGGTGTTTCCTTGTGCATTTTTTTTTTGATGACCAATCGGAAAGTGCCTGCATATGACGCAATGTTTTCCGAACTAAAAAAAATTGTTCCGTCATTTGACCCGAGCCTTATCATGACGGATTACGAAGCGGCATTGATCTCGTCCCTAAATCGAGAGTTTCCTAAAGCCATCAAGACGGGATGCTACTTTCACTACTGTCAAATGAGTATTTTTAGATGCATTTTTTAACCAATAAAAACATAGCTTGCCAAAATTGCGTTGCCACTATGTTCCGTCGTAAATGGTACTCGCGTGGTACAAACGAAGTTCGTTAAACTAATTCACGGCGATATTCGCTGAGCAGTTTTGAGAAAAAAAAACATTTGTGTATTTTAGAAACTATGCTTTTTTAGACTTATATAAACTTTTTTTCTTAAACCGGCCAAAGAATGTCACTCTAAATTATTTAATCGTGCTTCTGTTACACCCTGTATATTATTTTAATTTCATTTATGGGTATGTTTTGTTTTATCGAAATGTAATTTGTAAAACCTACACTTTAGGCTATCATTCGTCAAACGAACAGCTTGGACATGAGCGCCTTCCTAAGAGGCAATGCGAACGCCAGGAAAATTTTGCGTTTGCTGTTGTGTTTGCCACTGCTTCCGGCAGACAAGTTCAGGGAAGGTTTGCAGTACATAGATTCCTTGATAGAGATGCATGGCCTGGAAAGACAATTCCGATTGCTAATAAGGTACGGTACAGTGTTAAACTTGATTGCATCTTTCGTATGACGGGTTGTACTGTTTTATAGCTATCACGAGAGGCAATGGATGCGAAGAGTGGGCCCAAATTCGGTATCGGTGTACCAAAGAAACAGGCGCACTAACAACGACGCGGAATCTTTCCATGCGACTTTGCAACGGCACTTGAGGGTCCAAGGGCCCAATGTGTGGGAATTTGTTGGTATGTTTACAACCTGTCTAATTAATTTTAAGCGATTTTAGCCGTTTCTTCATATCTAATTGGTAACTGTTTTGCAACGCCATACAAATATTTCTTTAAACCATCGGATATTTTTCTGACATTTCTGTTTCTCTCATTTGTAGATAGTTTACGCGAAATAACGTCCGGTACGATTAGCGAACTATCGGCTATAGTGGAGAACGGGTTGGAGACCCGATGCATCAGAAAAAGGCGTTATCGGTGCAACGACAAACGGATTAAAGATGCGACGGCGCTATTCGCCGCCAATGCAGACGTTTCCGCCTTTTTGGAGTACGTTTCGCACAGCTGCGACCGGCTTCTTCAGTGTGGATTGGCCGGAAGACCCGAGGACGTTGGCGAAGAACACCTCTTGGGTCCTTTGGCAGCAAATATACCGGCTGAATATGACGTTTCTGGTAAGATTTCGTGTTTCAATTTTTTCTCTTATTTTTTAATATTAGGTACATGACATTCAATACAACAAACTATTGTTACCGTTTGCTGTTTCAGATAATCCGGCACAAGCAGAAGAGGTGGCAGTAGAAGAAGAAGAAGAGGCGGTAGATGGCGAAAGAGCTACGAACGGCGGCGCCTTGTGCATGATATGCGGGTGCGATCCTCCGACAATATTACTACAGCCCTGCAACCACTTTGGGTTGTGTGATGTTTGCAGTACGGAGATGAAACGGCGCGCCGAAGAATACGAGAGGCCAGACGAAGAACTTGGATATATCGTCGACTACACGGTCTGTTCACTGTGTAAAACGAATATACAAGAATTTGTACGAATTATAATGGCATAATTTGTTGTTTTTGTAATAAATGTTTAAAATCAATAACCATACTTTGATTTCTTTTACATGCGGGTGGGTATTCCCGTAAAGCTCGTTGTCTGATTGCAAGGGGCTAATTGTAGTGAAAGGTGATAAAAAATATCAATAATAAAACTAGTTTAGGTTCGTACGAGTAATAAACATTTTTCTTGCCTTTTTTTTCTGTGTGATAAAATAACACAATTGGAAATTTCCAAGTTTAACAGGGATTATGAGGTTACCTGAACCTTACTGCTCGCTACCTAATGGTTTACCTAATTTACATTATATAGCACTCCTTACACAAAGTATTATAAACAAGAAATGGGGTTAAATAAGCAAAACTACTTTCTTTTTGCCGATGTGATCAAGCTAGTTGGCGTTCTGAACGGCGATGTAGTAAAGCGTCGTTAGTTATTACTATTTCGTTCGGCTCTTTCCGGAAATTCTTAAGTTTGCCGTTGTGAACAAAAATGAAATTGGCCGTTGTGAACAAGAAGTTTGCCGATATGAACAAGGCACAATTTTGCCGATATGAACAGCATTTATTACGTTCGGCTCGTTCCGGAAATTCTTAAGTTTGCCGTTGTGAACAAAAATGAAATTGGCCGTTGTGAACACAGAGTTTGCCGATATGAACAAGGCAAATTTTTGCCGATATGAACAACATTTGCTTTTGGCCGATATGATCATTGGCCGATGTGAACGGTCCTCCCTATAAGTTCTATTGTGCTCTCCGTATTTGCTTTCGGCTTCACATGGGGACTCCTCGTTCCCCGAAGAATATCAGGACTGTCTTAAAGGAAGCCTCTTTGATCATATCGGGTCCAGTTCTGGTTCCCCGAAGAGTCGGTTGTCTGCGGGTCGTTAGGTCTTCGCAGTAGCATAACCAGTAAAGAGGTATTTCTTTTTCTCTTCACAGACTTTATGTGTTGACTTGGTTTATCAAGGATAGGTTTTTTCAAATGACTGTCGGACTGTGTACGGTGAGGATGCATGCCCGGTGTCTTATTTTCTCCCTTCCTTTTGTTTAGGAGTTCTTTTGTCACTTTTCTGGGTGGACCTCTCATCAGAGTCTCCGAGTGCCCCAATCCAGGGTGGTCGTCCCAGTAGTCGTGATGAGTTTTTCTTAGCAATTTTCTAGTTTGTTCCCTAGCGGTAGCGTACGCTATTCCGCAGGTTTGTCCGCTTGTTCATTGCCATACTCGTCTTGGTATCTTGGTATCCATACCAAACATAGTTGTTATTTTTCCCCAATTCAAACAAGTTTCTATAGCACTCTAGGACTAACCTAGATTTAAATATATTTTGCTGACAGTCCTTTGACCGCCACCTGGCAGTCCTGCATGATATAGATTCTCCTGTTAGTATAGGCCTTCTGTATCATGATTTGAGCACAGGTGAGGAGTGCTAAAGTTTCCACCTGGAACAGGGTGACATATATGCCAATCCTGTCTCATTTTGAGTTTTTGATTCATCTCTGTACCAGACGTATGCATTGACATTTACGCGCCGCTTATTCTTGCTTCAGTTGCCCCGCTGTGTTATGATCACTTTAAATGGTTTCTGAAGTCAAAGATGGGTATTATTCTGTGCGTTTGCATCTATAAGACGTGGTATTTTGGCAAGTGTTTAAAGCTCTCGGTATGGTTTTGCTGTGAATCCATGTACCTTCCGTATCCATTCGTGCTCAGCCGATATGCCCCTAGTTTTTTTCCGCCTTCACTCTTAGGTGAAGTAGTGGCAAGTCCAGAAGGACTCCTAATGCGGCAGTTGGAGTTATGGACATCGCTCCTGTGATTCCCAGGTAGGCCAGCCGTTGAAACTTACTTAGCCTCCTTTTATTTCCTGTAACTTCAGTTTTGTGCCACCAAAACTAGTGATCCGTAGGTGACTATAGAAACAATTACTCTCGTGTACAGCCAGTGTACTATTTTGGGTCCTAGCTCCCATGCCGTTCCAAACATTCGCCTACACCAGGGGGTTCCTTAGTGAAAATCTTTATTTTATGTTTCATCTGATAGAGGGCAACGCCTATTATAAACCGCCCAAAAACAGTTTTGTAACGTTTGTGGAGGATACCCCAACGTTTGGGGAACAGGTTCCAGTGATTAAAATAATTAAGAAAAGTATAAACATAAGTAGGTCTGAATCTCACACGTTACATTGATATCCAAGCACTTCCCAGCACAGTTGTGTTTAGCTTAAATCACTATTAGTTCTTATTTTATTTAAAGTATGCCTTGCTAAACAGTACTCGTTTTGTAATTGTCCGATTTATTATGAAGTAAGTATGTGAGCTAAAGTCGGTTTAGTAAAATGTTATATAATTTCACAATGCCTGACACATTTATTCATCGAAATTGATTGTGGGTGTTGCAATAGGAGCGTTAATCGTGCAGTTGCTGAAAAGCAACGTCCCTATCCTAACAGAAGGGTGTCGGAAAACATGTATTCCAGACAGTCTTTATAAATGCAAGTGAAACTGGAATGTGGTGCTGCTGTGGCGGTAAAGCAAGCCACAGTGTAGCCAAGGTTTTAAGCACAAGACGTATTGTAGCCCGTCTCCAAATTGAACAAACGACGGCATGGGATACTATTCATAGAAATGGTTTACAATTTTTCCAGATCCAGGATGTCCAGAAACTGCAATATGGCGAAAAAACTTTGAAGCTGTAATTTTGTAATATTAGGTTGTGATCTGAGAAATCATTTAAATGATAGCTTTCCCCATCATTGGAATTGCCGTGGGTTAGGGGGATAGAGTGAGAAGAATGGCATGTACGGAGACGTGGAAAAGGAACCTACATAGAGAAATAGAGACTTGAAACCTAACCTGGAATGAAACAAAATTGATAGTGCATTGATGCCCCATGGTACTCTTTAAGTATATGTTTATTCTTTTTCTATTTTGAATAGAATATATTATCAAGTTTCATTTCTGTAAAAAACAAAAACATAATTCTTTAGCCTCAGTGACATTAAAACAATTGGATTCCATATGATGGACAGGAAAACATGATACCATTTTTCAGCTTCGTAATTCGTAATTCAAAAATCACTGAGGTAAACTATCATTTTAACTCAAAGCAGATGAAAGAAATGAAGCTATTTTGTTAGACTTAAAATATTATAATTTTCAATTTGCTTGTTGTTAAATATCAAAGCGCGAAGAATTATGTTTTTTTTTTGAAATCAAACTTAAGACCAGATTCCATCTTTTAATGATATGTATCTGAATTGAAATCCATGCCAAACTGCTGCAAAAAATATATATCTTCTACTACATCATGAACAACAAGATTCAAGTTATGTGCAGCACAATGGTCATAAACCTCACTGGGCTCAACTTTTTTCAATTACTGATTGTACTCCACCATAAATACCCTTCATTAGGCAATCTGATTGGATATTACCAAGGCAGTATGATCCATAGCTGCATGAAAACCTAAAAATGGTTCTTTGATAATAATAATAAGAAGAAGATAAGTGCTTGTGGTTTTTTACTTTTATCTTTCTCAATCACGCAATAGCCATAAAGTCCACATAACTGGTCTGTTTTTATGTGTTGGATTATTGTTGTTACGAATGTTACATCAATGCCA
Source organism: Limonius californicus (assembly GCA_014611495.1). Classification (NCBI taxonomy): domain Eukaryota; kingdom Metazoa; phylum Arthropoda; class Insecta; order Coleoptera; family Elateridae; genus Limonius; species Limonius californicus. The sequence continues at coordinate 20,943 of JABXWE010010134.1, forward strand.
GAAGGACATTGGATGACTATTACGCCTGGAAAGACAATTAATTATAATCTTCCTGTCTCGCACGTGGGGGCTGAAAGGGATGTGCTCAGCGACTCCTGTGAATAACAGAGTGTCTGATTGGATATAATCCAGAGACAGAGCTCTCTCTGGGGATTGGTACATCAGAAGATTAGCATAATTTAGTAATGAATATAGTTGCGATTGTGAAGTTGTTTTCTTAAATCTTAAAGAATGTCCGTTAAATTCTAATTTTGTAAAATTTCATACAATATTGTCAATGATTGCTACATATTATAGTCGTTGCTAGGCAACCGTAATTGAGCGGACCAAAATACCGCCTAGGCCGGAAAGTTAATTTTTTCATGTGGTCATGTGGTCGTGTGCTGCTGTTGACGTTGAGGTCAGCGAATATATACAACATTTTCGGTATAACCCATCTTCCTTCTTCTCCACAAAAGTAGATGGCTTTTCGATAATATTTATTTGCCTGCGTCGTACATTGGCTTAATAATAACCCCTATATACACATCTACAATTTAATTTGTAATTATAGGTTAGTTCAGATATGTTTGTTGGTTACACGTACAACGCCCTCTATGTGATATTTTCTGAACTAATAGTAAGAATCTGACGTTTATAAATAAAAAATTATAAAAATTAATTAATTCCAATTGGAGAAAAAATAGTATATATAACTCGTAGGAAAAGTGTAATTTCCGGATGCAGGCTACACCTCGTCCAGCAATTTCCACCATCATTTTTCCTACTAGTTACACAATATACTATACACTATAGTATTTATTGATTCATGAGTTTTACAATATTTTCTAAACACCCGTTACATTTAAAAAGAAGCTGGCAACATTGAAAGTCAATAAATCCATTTTCATTATTTATAAACGAATAGAAATTCTACTATACACTTTTGTTCAATTACACGAATCATATTCTACCGCAGATGCTGCTATAATATCACTTTACAGACATGCATTTGTGCAGAAAAGGTTTGGCGTGCATTTAATAACAGTGCGTATTTGTGTTTCGTGACGATAAATACTCTTCACTGTATTGAGAATAACAACTATCTGTTGCCGAGTGATTGCCAGGACACTGATATGACGGTATTATCAGACATCCGTTATTTATTATTGTGGTTTGTTAGCTTCCAGTATAATAAAACTTTAGTTTTCCTTAGCGTGGACAGTATTTTTAAAAATCTGTACGGAAGTCATAAAACAAGTTTTGCTATTTTACTTGATTTATTTAATTTGAAGCTTTTAGAGTTAGTAATAAGATCCTTCTCAAAAATTCGGTAGATTAACATACAGGACGGCACAATAAAATATAAATAGTTGAAAATGTTTGGTGGGTAAATTAAAAAGTACAAATCAAGAAATGTATAATTATTTATTTAAAGAAAGATTTTTTCGCTTCCACTATTAGGAAATGTAATTAATTAAGGTTGCTGTCTTTCTCCTACACTTAAATTATATTTAAACTTTGCTGTTAAACAGTGAATCAAAAAAGTAAATAAAATGGGTGCTTAAATTGGGAAAAAACGTTAATGTTGTATGTTGATATAATTGATACACGAATACAATGTACAGGCTGTGGAAATTATCATGGGAAGGACACAGAATTATGACAATTGGGGATGACGAAGAACAGATGAACACAGACGGGGAAAAATGAAAATATCCAATAGTACCTAGGCCTAAAACTAACAGCTGACAAGGGCGTATTGGAAAAACTGCGTAAAGGACAAGCAATAACAAGCAAACTCACTCTTTACCATGGAGCAAGTAGATCAGCAAAGAAACAAACATTCACATTTGTAAGTTACTGTTAGGGAGCTGCGTAACATATGGCTCAGAGATATGGACTATTAACAATCCTCTTAGAAGATAAATAAATGCAATGGAAAATAGTGATTTAAGAAGATGCTGTGGTGTGACGCTACTCGTCAGAAAAAGAAACGAAGAAATTAAACCAAAAATTAAAACGGAAATAACATTAACAGGTATTATAGAAAATGGAGAACTGTACTGGTATGGGTATATGTGAAGAATGCTGGAAGAGAGATTACCGATCAACTTTGGAATTGGATACCAAACAGGAGGAGAAGGCGGGGAACGTCAAGGACAAGATGGAAGGATGGAATAGAAAGGGCTATAGAAAGAAGAAATTTAAATGATGTTTCGTGGCAAAATAAAAATGAATAGCATATGGGACGCGATAGACGGCCAAAGTGGCTGTAAAGTAGTCACTATTATATACACGTAATTAAACTGTACTAGAATCTATCAAAATACAAGATGGTCTTTGAAAATAGAACAGTTTTTAAAATGTAATAATCACTTTAAAGATGGATTTCTATCACGATTTGTACTTAAATATGCGTTTCTCTTCACCGCTCAGTTTCCTTTTGATATTGCAATTTTAACTGCTTACGCAAGATTTTACCCGAAGCAGTTTTCGGAATACTTTCAACGATTGCAATTCCTCCTTTAATTTGTTTGTAATTAGCCACTCTGTCAGCAATGTATCGTTCTAATTTCGACGTATTTAATTTTATATCTTGCTTCGGAACAACGTAAGCTCTTGGAACTTCACCATGAGCTTCATGGGGAATCCCAATTACTGCTCCATCAGCTACATCTGGATAACTTCGAATAACCTCCTCCAATTCAGCAGGAGCCACTTGGAAGCCCTTAACTTTAATAAGTTCCTTTAACCGGTCCGTTACATAAAACATTTTGTGGGCGTCGTAATATACCAAATCTCCGGTTCGTAGCCAACCTTCTGTGAAAGTTTCCGCAGTTTCTTGGGGTTTGTTGTGGTATCCTTTCATAACTTGGGGCCCCATAATTAATAGCTCTCCAGGTTTGTAAGGGCCGTGTGGTTCGCCTCTTACATTGTCAGCTGGTACAACTTTAGCGAGGGTGTTTGGAAGAAGTTCTCCAACGGAACCGATAAGACTAAGTTTTTCCTTTTTGAATGGCGCTGTCACAAACGTAACTGGTGCTTCCGTTAATCCATATCCTAACAACACAATTAGTTCGTTTTAAAGCTGTTTATATAAATGATTATACCTTGTAGAACAATTACAGATTTTTCAGCTTTTTGCGACAGCTTTTCTTCATCGAGTGCTCCTAGTGGAGCGCTCCTGAACATATCACACGCACCGACTGGAAGTGTTCCTTTTTAACAGACGGGTGATTAGCCATAAAAAGTACTGTAAAATTTATAGTTTAATAATAAATAGCAAGAGATGTTGTAGCTTTTACCAGTAGGTGGAACAACGTACAAAATGTTCGGTTTGTGGTTAGCTAATGTTTTTACAAATAAATCAGGTGTAAATTGTGGCAAAGAAACCAACTTGCACATATTGCGAATTTGACCCAACAACATCACTGCTAGTCCATAAACGTGGAACCAAGGAAGAGCAGCGGGAATAACATCTTGATGGGTATCTGCAAATATTTGATATAGAGAGTAATTTATACGTGGTTATACATTGCGACTGTGCCTGTTGTATCTTGCAAAATGTTTAAATAAGAAGTGGTCCTCTGACACATATGAGCAACCATACTCCGATGAGTATGTTCAACTCCTTTTGGCAAGCCTGTGGTTCCACTAGTATAAGGAAGCAGTACAACACTGTTTGGGTCCCCAGGTTGGACATCTTCTATGTCACATTTTGTATCTGCGAATTCTTTGAAATTAATCGAACCTTCTGGTAGAGACTCAGATTCCTGTGTTAAAAAATAAAGTAGAAATGTATGTATGAACATCAAATTATCAGCAGGGGAATAGAAAATGGTTAGCAGTTAATTGAAAGTAGTTTTGATACGATGATGTAAGCACGGTACCAACCGATAAAATAGTCATGGATTACTTTGGTCTATACATTATAGTTATATGTTACTGTTATAAAATACATGTAGATCGAGGAAATCTCACGTGTAATGAGCTCGATTTTCATAGCGGGTAACAAGGCAGCAGGAAATGTTACGAACCGTAGTAGTTATAGTAAAGTCTGCACAAATAGTGTTAAAGATGTCGTGGTGGTTCGGAAACGGTTGAGGATGAACAAAGACCACGTCGTGCTTCAACTTCGGCAATACCAGAAAAAATGTCAAATGTCAATCAAATAATTCGTTCTAGCAGAAGATTGATCAATGGAAAATTTTCCGATGATTTGAGTAGATTATTGAATCATGAAGTAGTTGAGTACAGAATTTACTTCTCAACTGTCAGCCTATAAAAAGTGCCCGCGACCGCTATATTCACCTGATCTTGCTCTCCTGCGACTTATGACTCTTTCCAGCAGTGAAGCTAACATTATAAGGAATACGTTTCGAGTCGACTAAAAGGATTCAAGAATGATAATTTTTGGGCAGTTTACAGAAATGGAAAGAACGTTGAAATAAGTGTGTTGAGACAAGCAAACTGCAAAATATATCATCTTAATTTTTGTGTATTTACTGCATTATTTGATTAAACCTTGTGTATGAAAGTATTTGTTTAATTGTAACAATTATTACGATACTTGTTAGTGTCAAAGTGTAATAAGCGTTGAAATAAATAGTATTTGCACTTTCACCTATAACTATGCTATTATCATATTGTTCGAAATTGCATTTTTAATTTTTAATTAGTTGACTATTGTTAGTACTGTATAATATTAAACAAATAACTTTCTTATCGGTCACCAAACTGTTAAATGTAAAGTTTGAGATTTGACCTGATAGCTCTCACGCATTTTTGAAAATCCTTAAACGTTCAAGTATGTATTAATTATTGGTAATTTTGGCTATTTTTGCGAGTAGTACAGTATGATTTATCAAAGAAGATATGATATTATCAAAGATAATTTTTTTGTGACACACCTCCCAATCGTTAAGTGAGTTTTCTGTTACTTCTTGAAAATTTCAAGTCATTCCACGTACTTTCAAATATCTGGATATAAATACTCGGTTCTAACATTATTTTATATAATATACAGATTTCATTAAACACTCTGTAGAGTTAACACGCAACACAGGCATAGGAGAGAAGATCGCTACGTCTCGCAAGAGATAAAGCACCCTAAGAAGAAGAGAGTTAATCACGAAGGTCGTGCTATTCCCGATACTGAGATATTAGTCTAGCACTGGTAGATTACGTAAGAACCTGTTTTAAGTTGTATTATTTCCGAGTACATATAAAATATTAAATATTTTATTATTTAGGCAATTATTTCCCAGAAAACATCGTTGTTGAAGAGTTATTAGAGTAAATATTAAGTAGGTTATTAGTTATTGGGAAACTAAGAGATGTGCAATCAGTAACCTTAGAACAATAGAATGATGTGACATAAGAACAATGTTAAACTTTGATACCAAAGTTATTAGGCTCAAATGCATAATCGCATAACGGTCTCGGCTACGTACTCAAAAACCCCATTGATGCGTAGCTTACTAACTACCTGGTGTTGCAGCAGCGGTGTCTTGCGGTATGCATTGCAGACATGCTAACATTGTGCAATGCCCCGCCCGATCCCACCCTATCCCGTAAATTCCTACCCACCTACTGGCATGAGGTGGGCCTGGCGTATCCAGGATTGACCCCCGAGTCGGCTCCATGTCAGATGATGATGATGATGATGACGATGATGATGATGATGATGATGATGTGAAAACATCGTTGTTGAAGAGTTATTCTTATTGTTCCTTATCATAAACGAGGTTTATGAGCACTGGAGTGACGTGAAATTAAACCAAAAGTGAATACTGAACATGTAATGGTTTCCGCTCAGGACGCTAGAGCGTACATTGTTATTCTGTCAGTTGTTATGGAGCAACGATTAAATATTAAATTTTGCGGTAAATTAGGTAAAAGTCCAACAGGAACGTATTAACTGTTTAAAACTGTGTACGATGATATCACACTTTAAGTTGCATTCCTGCGTTTGAATTGTTTAAACGTTTCAAAGATGAACTTGAAGATGTTCAAGATGAGGTTAGTCGCGACTGTGCGTCGATCGTTCGAAAAGCAGATTCGGTCGCAAAAGTTTGTGAAATTGTGGTAAAAGATTGCTGAATGACCTTCCGAATATTGGTGGACGAGTTGAGCATTAATAAGAAATGTTGCTTGTTGTTGTTATAGTGTAATATTATACGAATAACTTCCTTAGCGGTCACCAAACTGTTGAATGCAAACTTTGAGATTTGACCAGATAGATCACACGTATTTTTGAAGACTCTTGAACGTTCAAGTATGTAGGTATTAATTATTGACAATTTGGGCTATTTTTGTGAGAAGGCGAATACAATACAATGAGATTTATCACAGAAGATATCATGATACAATTAAAGATAATTTTTTTGTGACACACCTCCCTATCGTGACGCGAGTTTTCAGTTATTTCAAGAATTTTTCAAGTCATTCTACATACTTTCAAACATAGATCTAAATAGTAGTTTTTAACATTATGTTATACAGGGTTGTTCATTAGTGCGTCAAAGTCCAATATTGTTATTATTAAAATGATTTGGAAATTTTTCTTTTTATTTCTAAGTGATGTAGTGCAAAAATGTGCACATTATAATAATAATATTTTTAAATATACAGGGTGATTCGCTACCGCGGGGCATCTTCAAGGCATTATTTGGAAAATGGAACACCCTGTATATTTTTACATTTTTGTATTCCGCGTAAAATTATCTTTCCAACGATATCCTGTTCTTATTTTGGATGAGGCTTTGCCAAGTTTTTCTAAAAAATTTTGTTCGGCACAAGGATTAACAAATTAATTCGGTGGTTGAGTATTATAATTAATTAAGAATACATATTTCACAGTTATGTATTAAAACGACACAACCACCAAACATTAAATTTATTATTCATGATGTTCTCTACATCAGTGCAAATTTAATTTATTTCAAAGAAAATTTTCTCAATTTTTTCTAATGGAACACTTTGCATATTTTCGAATTGGCACGTTAAATATCCATAAATCTATTCTTCTTAGAGTGCTTTATCTCGTATGAGACATAGCGATCTTCTCTCATATGCCTGGTGTTGCGCGTTTAAAGTACCATAGACATAGAGGACCAACAGCTTAACGTGGGCTCTGAACTACGGGAAGTGTAAACACTTCTACTCCAGAGAATATTTACTAGGCAGAATATGTCGCTGGTTTGCCATTGCCTTGCGAGGGAGAACGGCCCTTAAAAATCCGATGTTCCGGTGCCGGGAATTGAACCCAGGATCTTTAGCGCAGAAGTCTAACGCGCTAACCTCTAGCCCACGGCAGCCTCATAAATCTATTATGCGTTGCTTTATATGTTTAGCGGTAATTGCAACGATCTGATATACAATATGTTTTATATGTCCCCATAAGAAAAATCCATTTTCGTGAAATCTAGCGATCTAGGTGGACAACTGATTGGAGCGCCGCGATCTATACACCTGTTCCCGAATTCTTGATTCAAGAACTGCTAGCCACAAGTGCGAAATGTGGTGGAGCAACGTCTTGCTGGAACCACATATTTTTCGATATATTTGGAAGGTTTTTTTGCAGGATTTGAGACAAAATATTTTGCAAGAAATACAAATATTGTGCACCATTCAAATGTTTATGAAAAAAACGAGGCCCAATCATTGACAATACCTTTTTTTACATTCACACTACCGCCCCCCTCCCCGGAACCGCTTTCGCATTACTTCAGGGGGTGCGGGTGTGCAACATGCACCCTAAACTTAACTAAGTGAAATACGGTCACCTCAGCCGGGATTCGATTACGCGGTCGTTCGGACCGTATTTCACTGTGACCTCGACTGAGAGCGCTTGTTCGCACTGCCTAATCGAGGTCCCTAACCGACAATACCTTCCCAAACATTTACAGTCCATTGCCGTTGTCCATCAGCTTACAATTTTAGGTTTTATTCTGCATAAGGATGAGGATTATGTTGGTTTCGGCTACCACATTAGGCGAATGTCGACTCGTCAGTGAAAAATAGTTTTTGGAAAAAGATAGAAGTTGCTCTTTCCATTTGTAGTCCCTATTCACTTTATGTTAAAATCACCGCTACTAGATTAGATAAAAGTAAAAAGATTAATAATTTAACGGTTTGTAATGGAAAAAGTAAAAATATCTTTTAAAATATCGAATTTAGGTATAATGTGGCAATTCAAAAATATATTAATATATAGAGTGTTCCACTTGAAAAATAATACCATAAAAATGCTCAGCAGTAGCGAGTCAACCTGTATATTTAAAAATATTTTTATAATGAGCGCATTTTGGCACATCATTAAAAAATGAAAAACTTCCAAATGATTTTATTTATACTAATGTTGGACATTGACGCACTAATTAACAACCCTGTATAATATATAGATTTTATTAATCACGCTGTAGAGACAGTTAAGGAAGTCGTGCTTTTGGTAATTATCTGCCGAATGACCTACTGATTAATGGTAGATGAATTGACCATCAATAAAATGACGATTCAATTAATTCTATATGGAGATTTTGGAAAGAGGAAGATCTGTACAAAGGTCATCCTTGCTGCTGAGCAAAAATTAAATTGCGTCGTGTGAAAATAGTTCGTGGGACAGCAGTTTCTAGAAAATATGAATTGGATCTTGTTACATAAGAATGCACCTGCCTATTCCGCACTGATTGTGAAGGAATTTCTCATGAAATACGACGCTGTTGAGATCAATGTCCTACCGTTTTTGCCTACCTTGGCACCAGCAGGCTGTTTTTTGTTAGTAAAGTAAAAACTGTTCTCAAACCTCTATTAACATTTGTGCTCAGTAACTCTGATAAATGGTTTTATTTTCTTGTCATATTAGTAATTGCTGTAGTGTTAAAATATTTATACCTAATTTCTTGGGTAATTATATATTATATATTACGAAATTTTATTAATAATATCGGTTTAATGATATTGTTGGTCTACCTGATGCAGGATTTCATATTTGTGTTTCATTGTTACCTGAGATTTTACAGCAATAACAGGAATTTGAACGGGAAGAAGGTTTATAGCAGCTTTTGCTACGTCCCATAAAGTTCCTAAGGTTATAATAGCTGTTACATCAGCGTCCACTAGTTGTTTTTTAATCTCTTCTAAAAATAAAATTATTGTTATTGTAGAAACTGTAAATAATTTTTTACAAGTGTACAAATATTAGTGGAAATAATATAGAACCAATAATTATTATCTACTAAATTTATATAATAGTCAGTAAATTTAATCGATTTTAAAAATTGTTGGTAATTAAGCGTTTAGAAGTTTGATTTTATTTTCAGCTGATAATTTTTGTTAATTTGATCTTCGCATCTTTACGATGTA
>JABXWE010010135.1:0-11807 GCA_014611495.1 Limonius californicus
ACGTTATGATTCTGTGTGTGCACTAGAGTCAACGTTACAGTTAAGATTACCATGTGGTTTCCCTTTCCGTTTTTACGAAATAAATTGGTCTGTTACCGGTCTTTCTTTAAATTTTCTAGGAAGGTTCTCTTTCCAGTACTCGCTTCGTGCCGTTATCGTTGTCGTTTGTGGCGCCGTACTTGCCCGTATCGTCCAGTATACCGTTTCTGATGTTCATATCATCCAGTCTTGCCGTAATTCTAAGTATACATCTGGTACAATGCTCCGATAACATCTACTTCCGAAAATTATTCCTGCTATTTAAAGCAGGCCTTGCACGCAACAATCTAGAGCTTGGTAGTCGAGGTAAGTATCTCCTTCCTTCGTTCTACTATGCTTGCACTTGCTGACGTCGTACCGCGCCTAAATCCACTTGTCTTGGAGCCTTCCCTTTGATTCTCGATGTTAGTAAGACATAAATTATCTGTATTGTTTTTAATTAGCAGTAGAGATTGCGATCAGTGACATATCTTCTGTTATTCGTTAGTTCTTATATAATTTTGAAATGATTAGTTATAATTTTTGAAAATTTGAGGCACCTTCTGTTACCATTTGTTTACTGGACCTAATATTAACTGGTATTGTATTGTATTGTATTAACGCTCTCAGTTGTAAGTGGCTGCGCAGCCAGAATGCGTGCAAATAAACAGTAGAAACCGGATGGTCTAATCAATGCACCCTATAAAATAGTGACAATGACAGTGGTTGCGGTAGTGATAGTAGTAGTGATAGTGGTATTGTTAGTGGTAGAAGTAGCGATAACATAATCGTTAGTCAACTTATGATCGCTGGAAGTTCTCTCTTGTGTTATAATATAATGTGCATGACAACCTATAATATAATTAATACAATATTGGTTAAATATGGTATTCACAGATTGCAGAACCATAAATGGAACCCCAATATGTTTTTTAATATAGGTAAAACTTTAATATTAATTAGACGATAGAAAAAGGTGAGCTATTTACGACAAGAAGGTTCTTAAAACTTCTTTCGTTCAACATCATAATAGACCAGATTACAGACCAAGGAAAAACCAAGCGCGGTTTTAAAGGTATGAAAAAAACATTCTATTACATGCTGACGTCGCGAAGGAAGACCTGTAACGGGTCCTATTTCAGTGTATAGAAGCAGCAGCAATCTGCAACATGGTCTACAGATAAACCAAAATCAATGGCGATTTTAGACAAACAGATCAAATGTAAGTTAGTCAATAATGGTCAAACAATGGATCAAGTATTATGTTTAAAATATCTAGGGGCGGATATAACACGCCAACGACTGCTGGAGAGAACAGTTAAAGAACAACTTAATAAAGCTAACACAGTAGCTGGCTGCCTCAATTACTTAACTCTCGAACGGTGGAAATAATATAGCTGCTCGAAAGATAAAGATGGAAATGGGTCCCTAGTGGCCCTGTTCGTATTTTGGTGCTTTCACATCAATTTCGAAACGCCAATATGACTATACCCTTAATAAAAGCTTGCACATGATAATGAAATTATAATTGTTTTTAAAACTATTTGAAGTTATTGACTTGCAGGCTAAAAAGTAATAAAATGTACATCCAGAAGCAATGAGTTTATTTTTCTTGTTACAAATACCGCAAAAATGAGCCTTACAGGATTTGCATTATTTATTACAGGTGTTCACGTGTCTTACATGTAAATATAATACAACTACTACACTCATTAGTATATATTTGTTTTCAACGAAAGCCAACCTTCCGGTTTCAAGCGACCCGAGCTAATTATCTCAGGTGTACTAACGATTTCTTTCACAAAATTTATTGTGAAGCATCTTTATATCAGCTTTTTATTTTGAAGATGGTGATATTATTAAAAAAAATGAGAGTGTTGGTCACTTGTAACGCGGTTTAAGGCGAAAATTTACAAAAGTGTGGTAAATCCCACAAACACATTTGCGGCATGAGCTAAGCCAGACATACCACAAAGTGGGTGGTAAAGGTGAGCGAAGTGGAAATTTCTAGAAGAATAGTCAACAAATCAAGAAGGGGCTGGATCACCGATGAAAATATACAGCAGAGATGTAACACTACTCCCATAAGCTGGTAGATAAAAAATATTAGAATAGAGTGGAATGATTACATATCAAGAATGAACAATCAAAGACTGTCCAAAATCGCAAGAAATTAATCACTCTGAGGAAGAACGACTGTAGGTAGACCTAGAAAAAGCATGGATGGCATAAGGCAGGCAATCTGCCTACAGACGAGAAGAAGAAGAACAGCATAATAGACTTCCTATGTTACACTCAACTTCCTTGTTTGAAAATTAAGGTTGCTACAAAATATTTCCTAAGATATCATAAATAGAAGGACAAATTCTGACTGTAGTACACGGAAGTATGGGAACTATTTTCTGCCACAATTGAGGTTTTCGAGACGGAGCATGTTCGGTTCTTCTATTTTTGCTTATCCCTGAACGTAAACGTCGTTTTAATCCTATACCTTGATGTATAGTGTAAAGTAAAATGACTTTCTGTTTTCTGACTATAAGGGTCAAGCAAATCTGATCAATGCAACCCCTCTCCTCAATTACTTCCGATAGTAACAGTACCATATCAAACAGACATATCGTTTTGACTGCGTGCTCTTCAATTGACAAACGAATCTGCAGAGAATAAGCGATAATTACTACAGAATTTACGATACACCATTAACAGTTAAATTCTTTTTTAACAATCGACCGTCTGAAAAAAAAAGAAAAACCATAGCAATGTAGCAGAGTATTTCATTGTCGATAGCAGTTCTCTTCAGCATTCAGAAAATTCTTTCTTAAAAACGCGTCTAAAGAGTGCTACTATAATTAACTCTACTACAAGATTACTTGGGAATTAGCTCAAGATGGTTAAATTACGTTAATATCCTGTTAAGAATTGGTCCCTAGGAAACTCCATCAAAAGTAAGTATGTAAGTTGCGTTGTATATTCGTTCTTCCCATCGACAACTGTTTTTTAATTCATAATACTAGGAAAAATGGTAATTAGTTTAATGTTGTCGGATTACTAACATTAGATATTTTCCAATGTTGGCCTGCCTCAATTAGGGGCGTCCGTATAATTATACTGCTCCGCTAACGTTCGTTAGAATAACAAACGTTGCATTACACTAGGGCTACGTTAAAACGCAATCGACAAGTTAATGCTTATCATGATATTTCAATTCTTGCGAATATTGAGCAAGAAGAAGGTATCACCAAACTGTTTGTCATGTGCGCTTGGTCTAATGTTGAACATGACGGCATGGTTGGGATTGCCGTGCATAAAAATGAACTGCTCGCATACTAACACGAAAAACATAATAAACATTAGTTCTTCGAAGCTCTACTTCTGCACTTCTATTTCACTGGCGTCAGTTTTAGCAAGTGCAAGTGCTTGGTACGCATATTCGGCTACAGTGGCTTACAGTGATGGCTGCGATCTTGTGATATTAGCAATGAAATCTACAAATCTGTTTTTTGCTCTACGATCGACCGCTAACATAGTCACCGTGGTATTACAAACTAAGATTGCAAAAGAAGTCTTTACAAGTTGGGCAGTGGTTGTAATAAATTGGAATCTCCTGGAAAAGGATGGTCTATATCAATTGCGTTTGCGATGCATCGTCTACATTGTTCTGATAATATTTTCATTAATTGCGTACACAATCACTTTGGTAAATACCAATATTATCTTACATTGCGGAATTTTGGAACAGTGCGTAAAAATAGTAAGCTTTTACGTAGATTTGGGAATAACCTTAGTTTACGCAATATTAACAGATCTTGGGAGAACGATGTTAATTCAACACCAAGACTACGTAAAAATTCACTTACGGGCAAGATTAAAACAGCCACAAGTTCGTAATTGTCACAACACAACACTGGTTAAATATTCAAAGCAGGAAACTCATAGAAATTCAATTAATTTAGTCAGCATAGCAGAGGCATTGAGTTCGACAAGAAGACTACATTATTCTTTCATTTCAAGTCTAAAACGTTGGAATAGTGTTATCGATCCTGGTTTAATTATTTGGAATCTTACCGCAATAATTACAGCAATCACGACCGGATTTGCTGTAGCAGCTACAGGAATCTCTTGGATCGATGGAAAGGCTATCTTTCTGTCATCTCAGCTGATTGAATCTAACTTTCAGATAGTCGTTTCATCTACGTATTTAATATACCAGCTGTATAATTTAGCAAACTTGGAGAATGTGGTAAGTCTTGCATTTTCAGTTTCTTAAGTTTTTATCAAACTGCAAGTTTGGATTGCATTTGAGGATTGTGTGTTGAACAGCTAATGTTTCATTATCAGTTTAATGTTCTTGTACTTTAAAGATCAGATAATGTTGCAATTCTAAATATTTTATTCGAAAAGCATTTACTTTTTTTTTATTTCCTTATTGACAATTAAATTTTGTGATCATAGCTTGGTTGGTTACATCTTCAATTAGTGCAACACAATAAAATATCTACCGTTGCAAACTCAAGTAAATTCGTGTTCTAGATTTTCTAAGGTGCTTAAATTTTCTTGATAACTTACTGTGTAATACCTTTTTTATTTTTGTGGAGATTATGGTTCAATCGGAGTATAAACAACGTGTAATGAATTACACCTAAATCTTCATTCTACAACGTACACCTATATACAATAAAGCCAAGTAATCTACAGTACTTAGGTCATATAAGCGAGGGACAAAAATACGGTCTGCTGCAAATAATAATTAGAGGAAAGATACAGGGCAAACAAAGACGCCGAAAATTATGCCTGAAGAATTTAAGAGACTTCAGTGGAGCTATTTCGTTAAGCAACATCAAAAATAAAAAAAGCTATGCTAACCAGCAACCTCCGCAAGGAGAAGCTGCCATAAGATGGAAGAATAAATAATATAAAATTTGACTGATACTCTATTTATTCCACTCTAACGCCAGTCTTTCTGCTAGGATTTCTTACTGTTTTTTTTACCAGTTTTGTATAATTGAATTTCCGTGAAATACACTTTGGGAAGGTTTGGTATTGTATGCTGTTATACGAGGTCGGACAAATATATAACGGGATAGATCAAATACAAAGCATGTGAGGTAGCCATAGATGAAAATACCTCAAGCGTCCTTCGAAGTAATCTCCCTCGATTTCTACGCACCGTTGACATCGACGATACAAGTCGCGGATAGTCTGCTTAAACTTGTCGCGAGGAAGTGCTTGTAGTTTGGCGGTAACATTCCGTTGAATGTCTTCCAAGTCGCCAAAGCGCCTTCCCTTGAGGGACAATTTCAGCTGAGGAAACAGCATGAAGTCCGCTGGAGACAGATCTGGCGAATAGGAAGGATGTTCTAAGACTTGGACATTTCTTGTCGTCAAAAACGTCTTCACAATCAAGGCAGACTGCACAGGGGCATTGTCTTGTAAAAGGTGCCACTTGCCGGAGGCTGCCAAATGCGGTCGCACACGTAGAATGCGTCTTAGTAAACGCGTCATGGCACCCTTTTACTACAGGCTAGTGACGGTGATACCCGGTGGCACAAATTCTTTGTGAATGATGCCTTGACTGTCGAAGAAACTTATCAGCATGATCTTCACTTTAGATTTTTGGACACGGAACTTCTTTGGCCTGGGAGAGTCTTCGATCGCCATTCCATGCTTTGTCTCTTGCTTTCTGGATCGTACTGGAAGCACCACGACTCGTCACCAGTAACAATTGAATCCAAAAAATTTGGGTCACTGTTGGCTGTTGCAATGAACTCGCGGGAGGTGTCCACTCGATGCGCTTTTTGCTCAGCGGTCAAATTGCGCGGGACAAATTTAGGACAGACCTTCCTTTTCTTCAAATCCTTCTCCAAAATGGTTCTCATGGTTTCACGGCTAATACTCAGCTCCTGCTCCATCATTCTCAGTGTCAGTCGTCGATCAGCTGCCACAAGTTGTCGGACTTTTTCCATCGTTACGAGGTTTCTCGTTATGATCGGACGACCCGGCTTCTGATCATCGTAAAGGTCCTGCCGACCTTCACGAAATCTGGCAAACCAGTCGAAAACGCGAGTACGGGACATGGCCTCACAGCGGTACACAGTTTTCAACATCTCGAATGTCTCCGTTTTCCCCAATTTCGAACAAATGCTTGGCTCTCTTAAAAATCCAGCTAAAATAACGCGTAGTATTTTTGTCGGGATGTTTGGTATTTAAATGTCGAAATAACTCCGATTCCTTTATACTTTCTTTTAACAACACTTCTCGACAAAGTACGCACTGGGATTTCTGATAAATATCGGTCAAACCATATTTGAGATATACATCGCTGTTCAATCTACTTTTATTTGTATTCTTGCAACTGTCAGACCAGAAAAGTTTTAATGTTCGTTTTAGAAATGTATCAATTTTTAACAAAGCAAGTATAGCTCGTCCATAATGTTAAATATAACTCATCGATTTATTGCACTCAATACACGGTCAGCAGTACATCACAAAATTTTGAAATAAAGACTAATCTCATTGCGGTTCGCTGCTTATATAAAGTAAAATAGAATTACCAGACTATTCCAGTGCCATCTAGCACCCTACCGAATATGGTGGAAATGTCCGCAAACACGGAGAAAAAAAATACATAAATTGTGCTACTTGATTATAGTTGAGGCCAGTTGATCGTTTAGGCCCTGATTCTCAATGCAATTGAGTACCGCAAGAGGTGTGTTAAGAGAAAAATTTTGGCCAAAAGGGAGTACCGCTTTAAAAATGTTTGGAAACCACTGGTTTAAATAATATCAATTTTTTAGTAACATTTTAAATACAATACAAATACAGTAGTTACCTTTTTTTTTCACACATTCATACTACCGTCCCCCCCCCCCCCCGGAAACCGCTTTCGCATTACTTCAGGGGGGTGCGGGCGTCCCTTACATACTAAACATTCATGCAACATGCACCCTAAATTTAATTAAGCAAATGCGGTCGCCCCAGTCGGGATTCGATCGCCCCAACGGAGCAACTGCATTTACTGTGACCTCGAGTGGTCAATGCGTTCTCGCACTCGACCACCGCGGTCCCACAGTAGTTACCTAGTTATTTTGAAGTCATAACTGTTAGTCCACCTATGTTTGCTTGTCGGAACTTAAAGCTACTCAAGAAATTCGTAAACATTACAATTTAAGCGATTTAGGTCTGAATATTTAGTTAATAATAAGGAAATTCGGAGTTTACATTGGCTGGAGTTTAGATCTTCACGAAGTTGCAGTAAATAATTGAAGTGGTATAATGCATTTCAAATAATTTGAATTTTTCTCTCTAGATTTCTTTGGCTATTGAGAGAGTGTGGTGACAGGTCCTATTACCGTGGTGTGTGTAATGTCCAGAAACATAGCGGTTTACTGTTTAGTACGAGTTCCGGAGCGCGGGAAGTGCAGCGACAGCAGTACCCCCATGGTTTGTCATTACCATCTTACGCGAGACGACCATATAAATATTCAATGTTCCCATATTCAATCCTACGAGTGATCGTTAACTGTTCAAATTTTAAATATACTGTGAAAGGGTGTTTTAGTTTGACTTGTAGATACATCTTTCACAGTAGGTACAAAAAACTAGCGAAATGAAATTCATAAGGGCAACAGAAAATTGCAGACGGTTGTATATGTTATGACACCACTAAATGGAGGCAGAACCCATGATACGTAAGCTAAATAAGACAATCGTGCAAATGAGAAGTAAATGGTGGCCATCCTTCAACATTGTTAGAACACACATTAGCACTAGAAGCAAGAATATACCGACTGACTGGCAAAAAAGGTGGAGGAAAATCTTGGCGAATATCGGGACCAGAACAGAATAACTAGCGTAACACTTGGAATGGAGAAAAAGAAGAAACAATAGGAGCTTGACAATATTTAACTGATTCTAAGTATAATCTCATCTGCGTGTACATTTTGCAGCTTTTACTTCAAGATTGTATTAAAAATGTGTTTAACAATAACGTTTTTGACAACAGCACTTTCATTCAATATCGAAACAAACAATTAAATATTTACAAAATTATATTTATTTTGTGAAACTGCGCATAGAATCGTAAGTAAATATACCTAGACGATATTGATTGCCCTGTCATAAACTGCTGCATGTACTTTTACGTACAGGTACTATTATCAGTTTAATGTTGTTGTGCGTTAAAGATCAGATGATGTTACAATTTTAAATAACTCATTTAAAAAGCAAAGACTTTTTTCTTTTATTTCCATATTCATAAGTAAATTTTGTGATCATAGCTGGTTGGGTGCAGCATATACAGCTATTGCAACAAAATAAAATACCTACAGTAGCGGACTCAAATAAATTCGTGTTCCGGATTTTTTAAGGAACATAAATTACCTATAAATCTTTACACTGCAAGGTATGAATCTTGTTCTTCTTCCGCGTATAGGCCAATGGCCTGTTAACTACCTACAATGGAGTAGATTCTATGAGCCCTCTTTGCCCGTATGCCGGGCTGGAGGCTAGCCTAACCCGTCGAACGGAGAAGAGAAGTTCCACTACAAGGTTTAGGATTGCCAAAAGCTGTTGGTATGACAACCGGGACCGACAGTTTTATGTATCCTCCGAAGCACGACCGGTTGCACATGCCACTGTATTGGTTCACCTAACCAAGTACTGACCAGCGCGGATTGTGCTGGACTACGAATACCGTTTCACAGGCGTCTACAATCTTCCGCTGAGCAAGGTATGAATAAAGATTTAAAACTTCTATATATACAAAGTGATTTTTTAAAAAGTCAATCGCAGCAGGCCTAGAATAAAAGCTATTCCGTCTGCAGTCAGCTGTAATCAGCTTTGAATGACATTTACCTGTATGTCAAACTGTGTGACAGTTCAGGTAGTTAAAAATTTTGGCCCAACAAAATTGAAAATGAACAAGTATTTAGTTGCAACTGATTTGTAATTTATTGAGGTAAGTAAATTACAGGTTTTCCGTCAAGATTTCTTTCTTTCTGTTACAATTTTCATATTGTCAGATTCTAAAGCTTAATATAGACGGGACAATCCCTAGGCTACTGTAATTGACTTTTTAAAAAATCACTTTGTAATTAAGACAAGTAAACTATAGTACTTAGGTCATATAAACTGGGAAAGAAGTAGGGTCTGCTGCAAATAATAATTTAAGGAAAGACACGGGGCAAATGAAGAGTGAGACGCCGCAGAATATCATGCCTGAAGAAGTTAAGAGACTGGTTCAGGCTATCTTCAGAGGAGTTATTTCGTTAAGCAACATCAAAAATCAAAAAAGCTATGTTGATCAGCAACCTCCACAATGAGAAGCTGCCATAAGAAGGAAGAATAAATATCATAGCATTCGTCTGATGCTCTATTCATTCCACACTAACGCCAGTTTTGCTGCTCCGATTTCTTATCGTCTTATTCACCATTTCTCTATAATTGAATTTCTGCGAAATACATATTGAAAGGTTTGGTATATAGCCCAGATCTATAAAGCATAAATTTTATTATTTTCTTGGTGTATACAAGGCATAACAATATATCTTTTATGTCTGCGCTGCACATTTAATATACCATAGTCGTACCTTAACGAGGGTTCTGCGGGGCAGGACAAATATTTCGACTGCAGGTGGTAATGGTGAAGTGCCACTGTAACAATCTACGCTCTCCACTTCAAAACAGCTATTTAGTGATTTATCACGCGATATTGTTGTTAATCTCTATTAATTTAAATCAATTACCAAAGTGTTGTTCGCGACTTCTGGGAGGTCGCGATATAGGGTTCCCCCTAACCCTGTCGTGGGAGGTTTTCCAAAATAAAACAAAATACCTTTTCAAGACATATATTTCTGCCTTTCACAAAGTAAACCAAAATAAATCAAAGTTGAAATATTAAAATTATCAATAAATACAAGAACATAAACATAAATAACTGTAAGCATAGAGACAAGTTGCTAAGGAAAAACATTAATACGATTTATGTGCCTGTATTTCAGAAACTTAGCTTTCTAAATCTGGGCTCTGGATGGAAACGGAACCAAACAATTTATAGCTTTATCCGTAATCTCGGGGTATTATTGCATTTTTATGGTCCAAAGTTGAGGCGCTTATTGAAAGAACACCATATGTCTTTTGTAACGTGTGATTTCTGACGCATAGTGTATATCAAAAGTGTATTCCCATTACAGCGGTTTGGACGGCATACTTCGGGTTTTCGAGTTTAAAAATTTGTTCTCGTATTGAGTTCTGCCCATCAATCGTGAACTTTCGATTCTCGGACTGCGGAAGTTGGATTAAAGGAAGAACGTATTCAATTCTCAAGAAGTGCAGACTTGGATTTTATTTAAGGTCGTTACGACTCGGAACGTTCTTCCAATTTGTGAATTTTCAAGTGATTAGGGGGAACTTAAACACGGTAGAGTGATAGTAAATTTTCCCGGGAGAAATCCTAATATAGTGCACTCTTGGAGAGTTTTTCTTCTGCCAATTTAACATCGTATGGTAAGCTTAGGAAGGTCCTTATTCCATTTTTTTCTTTTCTAAGACAGTTGAATTTATTTAGGCATAACTCCAGTACAGGGAAATCTTTATCGGAGCTACATGGATTGATTAGCGGGTGTGCGGGGCGAGATCGTTGCGTGTCAGGTGTGAGACGAAGACATCCTACGTTTAAGGTCTGTTAAGCAACTGTTTAACTTTCATACATTGGGTTGATAATTCCACGAAATTTTCGAGAAATCAGAGAACCAGCAGAGGACGAATAATTACAACTCGGTTTATGCGCGTAGGCATTATTCTGTTGAAATATAATACTGCCGTGTTAAAGGAAAATGCCTCATCTGAGTGGAGACAGAAATGTCACAATTAGCCATGAACTTTTAGAATACATAGCATGAACATTTTCAATCTGATTCTTTTGAAACAAAAATTTTCATCAAGTTTAATTTGATAAATGTTTAATTAGGGAGGCTTAGAGCCTATATTTATCAATATTTAATTAAAACTGCAGATAGGGCGTTGTTGCTACCTCCAAATGTTGGTTTAAAACACCTTATCTGCAGCTGAGGCGTTCTTGTGTAACAATGTGCTTAAGAGCTTTGCCGACTTGAATGCGCATTGCTCAGTCTCAGATAGGGTTTTTCACTTACATAAATATCAAACATATTTTGGATAGATCAATGTAAGTATTTATAAGAAATAATAAAAAGTGTTTAATCAAATTATTTATTCTAAAACAATTATTCATGAATACTTTACACATAACAAAACCAAGAAACTTCAAAAAAATCAAAATAAAATAAATGTAGTACTTATTTAAGAGGAATCGTACAAAAATTAAATTTAGTCATCAATATTTTCAGTTAAGTCAACCGCTTCGTCAGAAATTGATAGCTCCTCCCAAAATATTCTGCGATTTTCCGGCATCAAAGGACATAATTTCTTCAAAATACCCTCTTTCCTTTCCCTTGTAATACCTCTGCAAAGCGTTCTTGAGTTAGGCCCAATTGTATTTTTAAGGTATTTTGCAGTTAAAAAATTCAGTTCTTTGTATGAAGAATCATATCCGCATGAATACCACATATTAAAACTGCCTCTTTCGAATTTCAACTTAACTATATCGCTTAGATATGGTCTCGGTGATTGTTTCTTAATCTTTGCCAATGAAGAGTTATCTTTCCAGTCCTTGAAATCACTGATTTCCATTGTTAGAGCCTTCACACCTTTCGTCTTAATTTGCTCGATGGCACTTTTAAAGTCATTAAAGTCGTAAACTTTCCCACCATCAT
>JABXWE010010136.1:0-43413 GCA_014611495.1 Limonius californicus
AAATCTGCTTCTGCAGCTCATAGTATTTCTGAGGATCATAATACGAACATGAACATGGACGTTTATATTTTATATTTTTGCGAGAAAGGTTTACGAACTAATTTGTTAGAAATTATGGAAATCTCGAAAGCGGTTAAAAAATACAAAGACCAACATGATTATGTTTTGAACGATATTACTTTTAATAATCTCCCATATACTTTCAATATTTTGTTCTAATAATGCTATCTTTGAATTTAGAAATTTGTTGTGGTTCACTTTGTATTTAACAGTTAAGTTTCTTACCTTTTATTTGGATAGCTATAGTTCTGTTGCTAATGTTTCATATTGCGACATGTAGATGGCGTTGTCTTTGACAAAATGTTTATTAAAATCATTTCCTGTCTATTCTTTGACATGGTTCGCTAGGTTGTTTAATTATTTTAAATCTGTTCTCAGGTCACCCCTCATTTGGGGTTATCTCAAATTTAAATTTAAAGATGAATTTTAACATGTTATTCTGACGTTCCACGTAATTATTTTTATTTATTTTTGACCTGCCGGCGTTGCGGTTTGGTTGTCATAGTGTTGTTTAATTTAACGTACCATGTTCCGTAAACCTTTTGGTTACCACCTTTGATGTTAATTTTTAAGTACTTTGAGCTAATGTTGTTTTGGGTAAGTTTATTTAAACATTTTTGTAATATGTTTCCTTTTGGAAGTGTAAGTTTGTGTTTTTTATATGTTTTTAGTCTGAAGATGGGTTATAGCTAACCCGAAAACGTTAATTACAATTGTATAAGTTCATTTATTAAATTTTGTGGAAATCGCCATTGGTTTTTATTATATTTATTCAATCTATCCCACTATGAGACCTTGGGACTTCAACGAATTTAATAAAAATGTAAGTGAGTTTAGTTACGTCGTACGAACGAGTTTTAGTGTACTCACAAGAACAATATCATTATTTGTATCTTGTATTGTTAGTTTTATTTGCTATTTGTAACCAAAGTAAAAGTGTAACTTCGCCCTTAAATAAAACAAAAACAGAACGAGTTGGGTAGCGTGTTTTAATGTTCTAAAAACAAATAAATAAACAACAGTAATAATTCCGTTCACATATTTTCAATCCCAAAATTGGGGTCATTTACACCTTAAAAAATTTAAATGGCGAGTGGTATCAAAAAGCGTGTCAGTTGAAGCTCTATGAATTTTCTTTACAGTACTAGTTTTATTTTTGAATTCCGAGCGTTGGTTCACGCAGAAATGCTGTCCAATGTTTCAGTAGTATTTGTTCAGAATATTGTAACTTGCCAACCCCCTTATTGCACTTGTCTATAGATCCAAGAGACGCGGGTTCGATCCTGGTTGAGGTATATCGCATAAGAAGTACAGCCGTAGGTCCCACGCGACACGTTAAAATCACTACTGGGGTTTGTTATACCTCAGATAGACAAAATTCATAGTTATGGTGTACAATGGGCCAAACGTTGCCCGAGTGCAGAGATGCATATAAAACCGCGTCCTTGATCTCATTCAATCAAAACAACAACATTTGAACGTTCTTTTTTAATGTATTGTGTCATTGTCGTATTTTGCAGTTGTTGTATTCTTTGAACATTTTTATATGATCTATTTGAATTCACAAAGAATTGAAATAATTGCGTTTTGTGCAATGAGCAGAATTCAACCAATAACATGCAGATAAGCATGCGAATCGCAAGTAAATTCGATAACAAATGAAGCAAAAGTAGTGGTTCTGAGCCTCGTTGTTGATCCTACGTTGAGTACAAGGCAAATGGTAATCGAAACAGTATTCAACGAATTTTGATACACCACAAGATTTATCCCTACAAGAATGAAGATTACTTTTCTCGCCGGTTGCTATTTTGAGACTAGAAGCGAATCCGATTTTTTTTACTGGGCAGATATACTTAGGATCCTTACAAGACGACGTTGATCCAATGTTAATGATACTATAGAGAATGATGATTACCTCCAAGATCACTTGATATTCTACCAGGACGGAGTTCATCCGCATTATGCACCGGTTGTTTAACAGTATTTGGATCGAAAGTTTCGGGGTCAATAAATTGGGAGGAAGAGGGGCTATTAAATGGCTCGCAAGGTCGCCAGAGTTATCTCCGCTAGATTTCTTTTTGTGTGGTCATTTAAAGAGTAACATTTACGCAAACCAACCAATATAACATAAAACAAGTGGAAGTCAGTGGATGCCAGAATTGGTGAATATGCAGGTTGTTCTAAAATTTCAAATCCAGCAGTGTGGATAACAACCATAGAAACACAGCCGTTGTGAATTACCGTTTTGAATCTGTATCAAAGGGATGAACCCAGGTTTCATCTACAGTTACAAATCTATCCAAAAATCCACCATTTGTCTCAAATTGCTCGCAGCAGTAAGCAACCTTGTCAATCAGGTGACAGCATTTTTGGAATTCATCGTGTGCAGATTTTTTTCAGACACAATTCCTTGTCCAGATATTTTCTCAACGCTTCGAACGGAATAGCCACATGTCCAACCAAAACAAACCGGCATATCTACAGAACTATTTCGCAGCAGAAACAAAGGTTCCCAAAGTGTATAAAATAAATTTCAGCAATATACAACATTGTAAATAAAATCTCTTACAGGTAACTTTTTTTTTACTCATTCATACTACCCCCCCCCCCGGAACCGCTTTCGCATTACTTCAGGGGGTGCGGGCTCCCTTACATACTAAACATTCATGCAACATGCACCCTAAACTTAACTAAGCAAATGCGGTCGCCCCAGTCGGGATTCGATCGCCCCAACGGAGCGACTGCATTTACTGTGACCTCGAGTGGCCAATGCGTTCTCGCACTAGACCACCGAGGTCTACCCTACAGGTAACTTTTAGAAAATAAAATGATGACGTATAAACCTCCAAAACATTTTAAATACTGCCGGAAATTTAAGTAGCAACGTTTGGATGCATAAGCGCAACATTCTTCAAGTATATCTGTTTCTTTCTACTAAACGTATCAGCCGACAGAATATGTCTCACGTACAGTGTTGGTGTTGTTTCGTTCGCAGATGTCACTGCGACATACGTCTTTGTCGGAAATATGAATCTGCGAGCAACTAACAAAGACAGAAATGCGTTTAGTTTGTGGTGTGCAAATAAAGCGCAAATCCGAAACTGAAAAACACTCATCGTAAGAACTACTACCGGAAGAGTATCGAATGCACTTGCAGCACTTTCCCCACAATTTATAAAAATGCCCGGGGTCCCCGGGGATCAAGAAAGTATTAGATTGGCCCAAAATAATTTTTTTGAAGTTGCTCGCTTTCTTAGAGTTATGGGGGAGTAGATGGTACCCATATTAAAATTCAGTCACCTGGTAAATGGATAATACAAATTTGTCTTAACTTCTTGCAACACTTGGTCTGTTTTTTAGTTTCTATAACGCCTTTAAGTTCCCCTAATAAAGACACCAGCAGCGCCTTTTCTTCGGGTACAGAATTGCTACCGCGAAGTCTTTTTAGTGTGCTGGAATTAGCGGAACACAACTTTCAAATTCCAACGAAGGCGTGACAATGTAAGGTTAGAAAAACAGAACAACCACTGATTTATATATGTGAAATGGTCATTATCGCGATCACAAGAAAATCCCTAGAAATACCAACTTAAGTATTCCTATTTAAGCTACAAAATATTTTGGGTGGTGCAATCCGAGTAGACTTTAAGGGCGACTTACCTTTAAGGCCGTCTTACTTAGGTGATACTTAAAATATAAACGGTGCCATCGGGCATCAGCAATATATTTGACCGTAATTCTTCGATCACTCAGTCAATATTTTCTTGAGTGACAACAGTTTTTAGTGGTTCAGCACCTGGTGCATGTTGACACGACTTCTTTCCTAATTTGGAATACCGACACCAATTCTTAACTACTTGATATGACGGGATATAATCACCCAGGACGTTATTATAAATTTCCTGCGATGATAAACCCTTCTTAAAAAGGTGTTTTATCACAACCCTTGTCTCGAATTTTTCCATTTCAACAGACTCGCCAACACCATATTAATATTAAATGTATAACCTTTATAAACAAGGAAAGGAAAAATAACGTAGGTTTATTCCCCACAGGGGGCGGGTCGCTATAGCGATCAGTCGGGTTCCGCACCGGAACCCTAAGCCCCTCTTCAGCTAGTAATGAGAATGTAAGGATGGGAAAGACAAGGAAAATTGATAATGGAATTTTGTAGATGATACTGTCCCAGTATTTACCTGTATGATCCAGGAAAATCACGAAAAACCTGAGTCAGGACAGACGGCCCGGGGGTTCGAACCCAAGACCTCCCGAATGAAAGGTAAACGCTCTACTGCTGAACCACCTTCCTTGGGTTTATAAGTAAACAAGGAGGTAGGCACCTGGCAACTTGACATATATTAATATCAATAACTGTTGTTTCTTCATTTGTCGGTCAATGCCTTCTATGTTAAAGACAATAATTGATGAACCATTCTCCTACAAAGTCGTGACGTCATGAAACATTTCGATTACCAGCATTAACTGATTCCTCATAAGGACTATACCACAATATGTTAACTTGACATGGGAAACACACCACACTAACTTAAAGCAGATAGAGCAGAAGAGCTTGCAAACACAAAACTGTAAGCAACTGATTTAAAAATCGGTTTATAAAATAATTATGCACACATTCTGGTTTTGTTAGAATTTTTATACTTATAGCAAATGTCTGAATTATATCAGTGTAATTCATTTTAGCAAACTCAAAGAAGTATAACACAGTTGTTGGTGGCGTGGGCTCCCAACGTTTGCACGTCAGTTTCTGGGATTTTTAAATTTACGGAAGGTCTGGCATAATGGCTATAAATTGTGTCATCGGCGGCCCTTTGTCCCCGCCTTTCAAAGCTGCAGAACTTCCAAGTCACACGTGCAAGCGTTGAGGACATGTGGGGTCCACACGTAACAAAAGTGACGTCACATACCCCACTTATTTAAGTGAATTTTAGTGGTCTAGTTGTTTAGGTTTTGTTCTTCAGTTACAGAGTACGTTTTTGGAAGTCCAAGATATAAAGACATAAATGTAATTTTGATTTATGTAGGTACCTGCTTTATATAAATATATTTTGGCTTATGTATCTCATATACATTATTACATCCGTTAAGAGAAAACATAGAAGGCTTATAATTTTAAAGTGCTTCGACGAATTATTTGCTTATCATTTAATTCAACAACAGTCTATAAGCTGAAAGCGTTTACAAATACAATACAATTTAAGCACTTGGTTCAAAAATGTATACCATGTGCTGACTTTGACTGCGCTCCATAGGGAAAATACATGCTGCTCCCCAAGTTGAAAAAGGCACCCAAATTAGAGTATACGCAGAAGGGACAGCAATTTTTCAGAGATTACATCCATTTCTTATTTTTATAATACCAAATTAAGTGATAAATTTAAAACTTTTGAAAAAATGTATACTTACAGTGTAGTACTATCACCAAAGCCGATGCGCGATTGCTGTCGGCGTGGTGTAGTGGTAAAGGATTAGCTTTCTAATGTGATCTTCGGGAGTTCGAATCCGCCCTTCTGCTTTATTTTTTTTAATTATTTTTATATAAAAAATGTTTTATTTTTGTAAATCAAATTATGTTATTATTCTCCAAATACACAACATTATTGAATATTGTAGAGAAATTACACCAACAACGCTTGCTCAAATGCGGAGATAATTTTATAATCGTTTGGTTTACTCTTTGAATGTAGATGGCAATTCATTCGAACATTTGATTTAATTAAAATTTTTGTATAGGTCGATAATTAGTGTTAAACGATCTAATTGTTATTATTAAGTGTGCAACGGTAAATTTAACGATTAAATAATACTGTTTTATTAATAAGTTTCTCATGGAACCCAAAAATGCACGTATTTTTGTGTGTATGTGTATTTAGAGAATATTAACGCAGTTGGATTACAGAAATAAAATATTTTTCATAAAAAATAAAGCAGAAGGGGGATTCGAACTCCCAAAGATCGCATTACAAAGCCAATTCTTTACCACTACGCCACCCTGACGGTAATCGCGCATTGGATTTGGTGATATTACTACACTCTAACGATTTCCGCGCCTAATTGAAGGCAACCCTTTCTACATATTTAGTTGTTCGCATAATTGTAGGAATTTATTACATTTCGAAGTTTACACTTCCGTCAAACGGCGCAGCACAAATTAGAGTTCCGAAAGTTGGGGGGAAGACGAAATTTTAACGACGGTTTCCGTAAATAGGACACTTGAGTATTGTCGTTATTGCCGGATGTATATGTGTATCGTGAACTAGTTCTTGGTAAATCGTTTATCGATTTGGAAATCATTTTCCGATTTGGGTTTCACTACACAGGAGTTCGTTTCCTATGGTTGAGGAAAGCAGAATACTCCAGGAATTCAATTTCCAATTTAGAATATATCCCGGTCAAGAAGACTTCTTTGTTGTGGTATGCCAGTTTCCATCAACTGGCGAGTTATTTATTGACAGAAAAATTTTGTCCTGTCTTAATTTCCTGAACTTTAATTCTAATATCCGCTGAATTAATTTAGGCAAGTTCGCGCGGCTGGAAATCCCGTAATTAAGGTTCGACACAGTGGAAAAATTCTACATTCAAACGCAAGTTGGTCCGATTGATACGCAGACATCGGCGAGTTATTTTGGGAAGGTTTTTCCAAAACCGAGTAGCCGCTTGGGGCCATCGATAAGGAGCCTGGAACACGGTCGCGTTGATGGCCGTTATCCGTTTTAAATTTGTTTACACTTTAAATTTTATCACCTTGCCTTTATATTTACAATTTCATTACCTTTGGTTAAGAGTTAATTGATTTTGTGTCACTGAATTGTACTATTGGGGTCTATTTGAGGAGATATTTAGATATTAAGTACAATTGTAGTATTAAATTTATTGGAGGAAACAATTTTACGTACACCACATATAGGGTGCTCCGATAGTTGGGATTGTTTTGCGTTTTCAAGGTTTATACCGCATGAAATTTTTCTTTCCCAAGTCGCTTTATGTTTACGCGGAGGCCTCCTACGACGATTAGTGCGCTGAAAATTAAAAATTATGTTCTGGTGAGCGCAATAATTTTCCTCAAATTGTTTGAGTTTCGCCCCATTTAATTTGTTTTATTTTGGTTACGTGAACGTAAAGCTGGGAGTCCTATGTACAATTTTGTACCGAAGAATTTTAATTGTGGGATTGCTTTGTATTATTAATTAAATGAGATTTTGGTTGCAACTTGTCTTTATCTTTTACGTCGAAATATCTGAAGTTAAGTCTACCTAAGGACAGATAGGGGACATAAAGGTAGGTGATTATCTATCTTGGGGTCCGACTTCCCATTTTCCACCTCGGACGATGTTAGTAAATTATAAGTTGTTGGCGCCTATAAATTAATTGTTTGGAACCTACCCCTTCTTCGATTGGGTTTCCGGGATGCTAACATCTGTCAAACATTGTTAATTTCTTATCTAAGCAGATGTGTAGTTGCGAGGTTGATTTTGCACCTCAACCAATATTAGCGTAAAGATAAAGAGGTAAATGGCGCGACAACACTACTTACATAAATCTTTTCAAAGATTTACATCCTTATCATTAAATTTGGTATTATAAAAATAAAAAATTGATTAACTCTGCAGCTACTAACTGTGCCTATACAAAAAATATATAATATTTAGTCCACAAACCTCTTTGATAAAATTAAGCACAAATTTAGATTTAATTTTATATTTATTTTATAATTAAATAGAACAGTACATTTTCCTATTTCTAGAGTTAATCTTTATACTTAATCCTATAATCTTCGATAAAGAGAATCCAGTCTATAAGCAGAAAACAAAATACTCAGTGGGCAAAAAATATTTAAAAAATAATATTCAGAAAACTATATTTTTAATAGCATTATTGTAAACACTTAGTACTATTTTTTATTTGCATTTCACATTGTTTAATATTCTTTTAATGGATGGGGAAATAAAACCATACATCTGAAGCTCCAGAATTAATTCAAAAAATAAAAGACTAAAACTAGGGTTGCTAACATTATCAGGTTGACCCGAAGACTATGGGTTTGGCAGTTATTCTTCGGGTTTTCAAAAATTTCTTCGAGTCAACTAAGACTTATAGTAAAATGTTAGCATTTATTTATTTACTTATGTAAGATCATACACAACTTCGAATGAAAGCTAGATTGTGTCAATAAAATATTGTTGTGGAGGCGATAGAATGACCAGAAGATTTCATTCATGGACAGCAAAAAATTTTACTCCTATTTAAAAGCTCTAGAACACAAGTTCTTAGTAGCAAGAGTGCAAAATAACAAAGATTTTATTTTGGAAAGTCTAAATAACAGGCCTACTAAACAATATATTTGTTTCCTTTTATGAAAATTAGTTTCCTTAGTAGTTCACTTATATTGAACCTCCTTTCCTTCCTTTCTAACCATCCAAAATTATTTTTCTTCGAGCTGATATCGAGACAATGCTGGCAACTCTAAGTATAACAGTAAATACTAAATTCAAAATACTTATTTTAACATATTTATTTCTTTAAATAACTATATCATTTGTATCATACATGCATTACAAAAAATTAAATATGTACTGTTATATAAAAAAGTGTAATTTTAATATGGTTACATTACAAAACTCCCAACAAATTATACTTTACTAGAAAAAAACTTTATACTCGACACAGGTCAAGCTGAGATAGTTTCTCTTTCACACAGAATCCTTTTCAAAATTTATTAAACTTTTAGATTTTTAGCGTTTGATTTGGATTATTTTATGGTAGTTATTTTAATAATAACATACAATTTTTGCATACATACATACTAGTTTACTCTCTGCCAATTACAAATCTGGGATGATTTCAAACGCCCATTTCTGTTTTACATTGAGTACATTGAGTAATTGCCGCTGCACCACCACAATCATCAACGTAATATATATGACCATTTGGACATTTAATCCAACTTTCTGGTTTCATTCCTTCGATTTAACAATTTGCTGCCTTTTCCTGTCTGTTATGTCAATTCCAGCTTCAAAATCTTTATTTAAATCAACCAGTTGACGCTTTAGACATGAATCTGCATACTCTGTATATGGCTTAGCTGACAATGTAAGTTTATTGACATTCTCAAGCAGTTCTTTTACATTAGGTTTCTCAGCAGTCGATTGCAATTTAACATCATCTTCTATTTGGCACAATTGAATAATTCGTCCAAATCTTTTTAATTCTCTCTGAATGTCGATTATTTGTTGCTCAGTAAATTCCTGCTTCTGCTGTAACAAAAAATTTACCATAAAATGTACAGGACGAACAGCTTTTTCCACAACTTCAGCGTTTTTTAGTTTTGCTTCTGTAAAAGTAGCCACCAGATTTTCAATGATTTGAATTTTAACAGTGCATGTATCAGCTAGAACCATACTGAGCCGCTGTCTCTTCTTATTGCGCGCATGACCGAGGCACATCTTTAAATCCTTAAGAAGTGCTCCTATTCCTGGCGAGTCTGCAATAATAAAAATTGTATAAGATATTTTAACTAACAAGCAGCTGTAGCTCTGACATTAATATAACAATTATTTTAAAAAAGAGAATGTTTATTAGTTAATTACAGTTGTGGCAGATGTTGCACATGTATACTAAACAATACAATATGGTAGAAATATACTCAGAAACGCCTTCTTATTACCTACTTATCATGCTGTTTATGTATGTTAAAAAAGTAGAGGACCTGATAATGTTCCCTGAGGTGCACTTCATCTAAACATTGTTTGTTAGGTTAGTTTGTTTATACAGGGTGGCCCGCCGAAAACGAAAGAAGCTTATTTTGTGACATTAAACATCATTCTTGGAAAAACGCCGGATATGATCAAATTAAAATGCCAGGGGGCGTAATGCGACTATCTCTGTTCCCCTATTTTCAACACCAACATTGGGGTGATTTTCAATTTTAAATGGCAAGGAGTATCAAAAAGATATGAATGATGAATTTTATATACAGCACACTTTAAATGACCCAACAAAAAGAAATGTAGCGGAGATAAACCTGGCGAGCTTGCGGGCTATTCAATAGCTTCTTCTTCCAATCCATTCAACCGGAAATCTTCGATCCAAATCCTGTCGAACAAGCAGTGCATAATGCGGAGGAGCTCCGTCCTGTTGGAAAATCAAATGATCTTCGAGGTAATGATCATCGTTTTCTATAATACCAGTTAACATTGAATCAATGCTGTCTTGTAACAATTCCAAGTACATCTCTCCATTTCAATTAGCAGGTAAAATAAAAGGGCCAACGAGACAATGCCAGGCCAATCATTTAATTTTTCGGGTCGTGAAATGTACTCGGATTAGAGTTTTACCAATATGGTCAACTGTGACGATTGACTATACTATTTATGAAAAACGTGGATTTGCCGGAAAAACAGACGTTGAAAAGCAAATTTAGATTATTTACCGCTCGTTCACTTATACTCCCACAAAATTGTAAACGGTGGTCAAAGTCCTCTTCATTGAGTTCTTGTTGCAAATGAATCTTGCAGGGCGAATACTTGTGGTGTTTTAAAATTCGAACCGCGACTTCCACCATTTCAAGTCTTGGCTGATTTTCAGCATTTCGGTTTTTGACAGATGCGGTCACCCGAAATATTCTCACTTAACTCCAAGACATACTTGCAATTCACATGTTTATCTGCATGTTGCTGGTTGAACAATTCGGCACTTGTACTGGCACACTCATTGTTTCCGAAAAAACCCCAATTATTTCAACTCTTTCTGAAATCGAATAATCATTTTAAATGTTCAAAGAAAACAATGCCAACTACGAAATGCGGCGCCATGTGACGTAAAATAAAAACATTTAAATATTTACGCCAACGTACATATGGTCAACGAATGCCGTCTAACCATTCCATAAATGCTTCAAAACATTTACTACCCTGAAATTTGGGACTGCCTTTCCGCGGGAACCAATAATTAAAACACTACTGTCAAGCAAATTCATTGCACTTTCAAATGATATCAATTTTTTTGGGTGAAAATCATTCCCATTTTGTAGCTGAAAATATGTGGAACGGAAATAGTGGCGAATTGATTTGGTGGGTTCGGGCGTTTTTCGAAGAATTGCGGTTTAGTGTCATAAAACCATCATGTACATGAAGCAAAACCTTACCGGCTCGCTAAGTACAAGTATCTTTCTTCTGTGTATACAGGTATCAGATATATCAGGTTTGTTCCAACACCCTTAGAAACTGTTCATCGCATGGTTACGCGCATGCGCAATGGATAAAACGGACCGCGTTTTATCTATTGCGCATGCGCATTCTTGTCAACGCTTTTATCTGTTTTATCATGCTTCCATGGTTCATTTATACAGGGCGTTTCTAAATTCTAGGTATGAACCTTGAGGGCGTAGTCAAAAATTAGAAAAAAAGGGAGAAATAAAACAACCTTTTGGCGATAACTCAGTCCGTGTTAGCTCTAATAGTTTGAAATTTCGTATGCAAACTTAGACACTGTAACTCCAATGTTTCACCAAAATTGGTGAACCAGAAGTGTCTTATTTGGGAGAGTCAAGGCATATTTTGTTTTCAGAATAATTAGTTTTTTATAATTTTATACGAGCATATAAACGCTTGTCTGGGAAGTTGGGCGTTTCAGCAAATAGGTAATGGATTATTTACGATTCGACAAATAAAAAAGTTTAAGTACAACAAAGTTCAGTTTTTATTTGTGAGCCGATTACAAATTTGTTATTAAAAGACAAAACTTCTAAACAACTTTTTTTAAATACCAGTTCATGCTTAGGATTCTTAGAACAGGTGCTAATTCACCACTAGGATGTTATAGGGAGGGGATGCTGTTAAGGTGCACCAGCAATGGTCGTGTAGCCAGTGGTGTCACAAAGGCATTTCGCAAGGTAGTTAAACTCGCTTTAATTTGGAAAGTTTATTATTCTATTTTCTATAGCAAATTAACACCATTAGTAAAATATGACTTTTTACCTAAATAATAAATAGTTTACTAATCCTATATCAAAATTGGATGTTTTAATACTACCTGTTGTAGGTATAATGCAAATGCGGGAAATATGGTTGGAACAGTATCTTCATACAAACGAGTAATGTTTTTTTGCAGGTTTATATATGTATACTCAGTAACATGGAAATCGCAACACCAAGAAGGGATAGGAATTTTTTGACCAAACTTGACAGAAACGTTTAACTACCAAAAGGTAGCAATTGATTAAAATTTTAAAGAAAAAGAGCAAAATATAAACATAAGTTTTATTAATAATTGGTTGGTCCCCCCCCCCTATTAGTTACACACTCCCTCACTCTTCCTGGGATCGACTCTAGCAGATGGTCGATTTCCTCTTGAGGTGTTGTGTTCCAAGGAACCTGTAATTCGTGCTGTAGAGCTTGCAGTGTCTGCGGAGGATGCAGCAAGTTCCTCAGTCTTCTCCCCATAATGTCTCAAACATGCTCAATGGGCGAAAGAACGGGAGATCGGGGTGGCCATGGCAAGAGATTGACATTATCCTCTGCAACTCGGTCCATAGAACGTCTTGCAATATGAGGACCGGCGTTATCCTGCCGGAAAAGCGGTTCTTCCAACTGCTGAAGAAATGAAAGAATATGGGGTTCTACCACCTCATCCACATATCGTTGGCCGTTCATATTGCCTTGGATGAATAACAAACAGGACCTACTTCCGTAAGTTATAGCACCCTATAACATAAACTTTCATATTTCTGAATTATGCTCTCCCTGTAAGAAAGGTTGCCGACCCTTGGTCTACAACATCCTTGATGTGTCACTTGAAATTTTCAATAAGTCATTCCGATTTTGTGACTGAAGTAACTTATTCGTGGCTCCTTACACGCTTTCCAATGAGGGGATGGCGGATATCCTTTTCATGCATAGTCCACGTCCAGACATACAGCTATCCACTTTAAAAAGGTACTTGTAGAACAAGGATTTAGGAGATACTTATAACGCGGGTTAAAAGCCCCCGCCGCATTTAGGTAAATTTACATACTGCAAAGAAATAAAATTCCTAAAGCCAGGTTTGTTATTTTACTTATATTTACAACGTAGTGGACTATACGGGGGTGCAAACGGGAACGCACGTAAAGCTGCGCTGCGCGATTGTACCACGATTCATCAGAAGACAACCAGACAGTTGTGTTTTTACAAGAACTCATGAGCGTCTACGAGATATTAGTGCATTGTCATCAAACATGCGAAACGTTAGGATGCCCAGAACAGTTTCTACTCCAGAATTGGAAGTAAAAGTCCTAAGAGTACTGGAAGAAAATCCGAGTGCGAATACCAGTGGGTCTTCAGCGCAGAAAACGTTGGTCGTAACACGGTTTGGCGAATTCTACGTGAACAGCTTTTATACCCATATTTGAGACAGCATTATGAACTTCCACAACACTCATGTTCAGCCTCAAGAAAATTATAAGGCTATCAATGATTCGACACATCAGCAAAAATTATACATTAATGTGAGGGTAAGTATCATAGGAGATAAATCGATAGGACCTTATCGTTTCTCTGCCAGATTGAACGGTGATATGTACCTCTATTTTTTGGAGCATGGGATACCAAAACTTATGCAAGATGTGTTTCTCCTGGAAATTCAGCGCATGCCTTATGAAGCACCAGCTCACGTTAGAGTTCGCGAATGAAAGGATCACCGACAGTTGCATAGGCCGTAGTGGACCCACAGCTTGGCCTCTCAGATCACCGGACCTTAATCCTTTAGATTTTTTTAACTTTTTTAACATGATTAGTGTATTATAACCCTGCTGATACGGATACGTTGAAAATGCTTGTAAAATAATTAGAGAAACCACAGGGATTTTGAACGCGCACCAATCTCAATGAGGAAAAGGGTTGAAGCTTACATTCAGATGAACGGTCATCACTAAGAGCACTTGTTATGAATATTCCTAAGCAAAATCTCGTATTGGATGTGTCTGTACTTTACTACCAAATTTGCAATCAGTTCACAAATAAAAATTGTACTCATTCATTCGGGACTCGATTCATTATCGGGACTATGCACAACAGTGGCCGACTATGTGGGTTACCGTGTTGGCGCGTAACCATGCTTAACCTGTCGTCTGTTTACGATCTTGTTATTCCTCTAATGTAACCGTAATACGAGGAGTGCCATTAATTTGATCCCCTACGGCAAATGGAGACCGGGATCCAGTACCGATCATCCACGGAATTAGAAAAAGTTGCGACCCCTGGAGTGATTCCGAACCGGGAAGCGTTTAGGCTATTACATCCAAAGCCTGGCTGTCTTACCAGTGAGCCACCCCAGCCTTTATTCTTTGTTGTACTCAAACTCTTTTATTTGTCGTAAATAAGTAGTATATGTGTGACTTGATCTTCCCAGATGAGACACCTCTGGTTCACCAATTTTGATAAAATTAGGTGAAAATTTGAAGTTAACAGTGTGTCAGTGTCTAAGTGTGCACACGAAATTTCAAGCTATTAGAGCAAACAGTGATTGAGCTAAAGCCAAGAGTAATTTATTTTCTCCTTCTTTTGGTCACTGTATTTGTGCAACGAAGCATTTCCGGGGTACATGTTTGTTGAACCTTTTTATTTTTGGCTGCAAAATCCGCAGTCCTCAAAGTTTGTATCTATAATTTGGGAACACTATGTATATTGTTGATTAAATAAATCAGTAAGAATTTCTGTAGAAAATCGACATTTCAAGTTTGCAGACGATAAGATGTTATGTTCATTTTAAAATTTGCCGCTTTATATGAATTAATTCC
This sequence comes from Limonius californicus, assembly GCA_014611495.1. Lineage (NCBI taxonomy): Eukaryota > Metazoa > Arthropoda > Insecta > Coleoptera > Elateridae > Limonius > Limonius californicus. Next base: position 14,852 of record JABXWE010010136.1, read on the forward strand.
GGAATTTGTTTGCCGCTTCGTAAGAATTAATAGCGTTATTTTAATTGCAGTCTTATTTTGGGTTACCGTTTCGCTATTTTGTTTTGTCTTTCGAAGTTTGGGTTATGTGATAGTTCCTTTTGTGTCAAAATTGCCGATTCTTTTTTTTTCTCGCGCGTGACCTCAAGCACTTCCGAGAACTCACGTGTCCCTTATTCTAGAACATTTCATCACATGTCGAAATATGGTGCAATTGTTTTTGTGGGGGAAGTGCAGATTCCCGTTGGGTTTTTACATCAGTCAATTTTCGATCTCTGACGACCCCGGTTCTCCGAAAATTCCATCAATCGGGGGCCGTAAATATATCGAGTGCTGCAAATGGCGGCTTTTGAGTTTTTTTTTTCGAGGGGTATCCGTTATGTGTGTTCCGTCTCGCTGTTTTACCAAGGGGTACAAACAGACCATCGACTACTGTCGGATTTAAAGAAAACACTGGATTCAACCCCGGTAAAGGCAATTGCGTGTGAATTGGCCGATCGTCCTTTGACGGATTAATTTCGAAACCAGTTCCCGTCGCTCTGCGGTTATCATTGGTGCGCTGAACGCATCAAAGTTCCGGGCCCCTGGATGTTGACTTCCTTCAACCCAGGCTTCAGTGTCGTACCCATCGATTTTTATCATCATCTTGTGAACCAGTATTGTGCCGGCCGCTCCTATTTCCGTTCAAGGTAAAACATCTAGTTTTTGTGATGTGTAAAAGAAACCGTTTTAGGTTCGCGTTATCTTGCAAACTTCAAATTTTGCTTTCCTGTAACTGGTTTGTGGTGTTAGTTGTTAATTATAAAACTGCCCAATTATATTCCGTTTTATTCTTGTGAACTTCAGCGTCCCTGGTGTAGGTGCTGTATGAAAGAACGTAAATCCCGTTGCACCAGTGGCGGTTAGTTTTTTTTTCTGAACGTTCAAGAACATTAAAAATACGTAATCCAAACTTATAGCGTTATCACTTGTCATTTTTTTGTATTGCCATGTTTAACCGTTTAATTATATGTGTGTTAAAAGTTTACTGCCTCTTATTGGGTCTTTTGTACTTGTTTGTGTAAGAGTTTTGCAAGCTCCAAATATATAGGAGGAGGCACAATAAAGGTGAGTCCAATTCCCGTAAGCTGTCGGCTTCTCGGCCTTCCACGAGGACCTACAATCAGCTGGATTTGGAAGGTGGCGCCCACTTATTTTGACTTACCCTGTACACAACTAAAGATTTCCTCCCGTAAACGATTTTCACGAACTCCCCCTACTCCTCTGAGCTAAGCTGTAGGCCTTTTTCCATCTATCTGGTTAAGGGTCGTCGAAAAAGCTCGATTGGCCCGTAACAAAGATTTTCATTCATTCTAATGTGCATTGCAGTTTTTAAGCTTATAGTCACAATCTCGAGTTTATAAATTTAATAATTATTTTGGAACAGATTGTAATAGGGAATGGCCCCTGTATACAGACACTATCAAAAACATTTTTGGAAATTTTAGCGAGATTATTTATTAGATAAAGCGCATAAAATTATTTTTTGAAAAATTAAAACTTTTAATAGCCTACATTAGTTGGAATGTTGGTCTCTGTAGCGCTCAATTTTTTAACAGCCGTTTACTGTAAATGTTCTAAAATATTATTTAAAAAAAATGTCTTAGTGCCTGAAAATTAAAAAATGAAACAAAAGTAGATCTAGCTGAAATAACATACCGGGAAAACAAAGTTGCACTGATACTGCCTCTCCTGACAGTGTTAACTGAATAATTTCGGATAATGAAATTAGTTAGAACGTTAGTTTATTTAGTTTATATCAACTTTTAAAATAATTAAAGAACCCAAATACCAATATAATATCAAAATCAAATATCAATATCCATAGTTGTCAATTTTGCTTTCTATGGTGAAAGAATGGTTCGAAATCTCGTATTTTAGTATGAAATTTTTATCTTGAACTGTATTAAGTTGGAATTTTATAATTTTCCATTTTGTGATTTAAATGGCCACTTCGAATTTCAAAAAGTTGTCTACATCTTTAATTAACAAAAAATTAAGTATACCACAAATATATCGCCTACTCGTATGTACAACAGAATTGTATCATCAAAGTTAATGTTGTTGTTGGTTTCTTCTAAAGTAATTATGAAATTAACACTTTTGTTTAAAAACCAATTCCAGCGACATAATTAATTGCTAGCTGTATCAGGAGACCCAAATACAAGAAATTGAGAAAAGATAAACAGCAAACTGGTAGACCACCAATTATAAGCTGTGTTACAATCTTAAATACAGCTACAACTGCCTTAAGCTGATACCCCAGAAAAATAACTGTGACGTCATTTTGCTTTACCCCAATTTAACCTGCACTACGTTACCTTGATATTAAAATTGAAAACAGAAGGTTAAAATCAATAAATACTTACAGTAGAGCAGAGGTAGGCAATTTGCATGTAAACCTCTCAATCTTCCCAACAATTCAGAACGTAATTTCTCGTTTTCTTTAAATGTACCAAGACATTTTCTCTTCACGGCAGCAACATCTTTATTAACTTGCTTTATATAATTACTATATCGCTGTGTAGACTTAAGAGGAGTTCTACACTTGGGACAACTCTTGCAATTAATACCAACACCTTCTTGCAACCATTTCTCCATTCCTATACTTTCAACAACATGTTTACATTCATCCAACAACACAAATCTGACATGTTCTTCATCCTTCAAAGCAGGAAATATTTCGGTGAGCTCTTTGTAGTTACATATTCTGCATAATGGTGGGCATGGATCACCACAAAATCCAATGCATGGGTGACCACACTGCAGAGGTTTTTCACATGGTTCGATGCACGGAGGTACAGTACAAATGTATCCACATTGCACTGTGCAGTGAACGTGTTTACATTGCCTTTCACAAATTTCTTTGCAGCTGGTGCAAGGATCCCCACACTTGTTTTTGCAGATGGCATGTTTGCATTTATAAAGGCAGTTTTGATTGCACGGTTGACATGTTTCACGGCATAACAGAGGGCACTGATGTCCACAAATAAGGGGAACCCCGCATTTTTCTTTGCAGACTTCATGAAAACGCCGTTCGGTACATCCCCTGCATGTTCCTGAACAAGGATGGCTGCATGCCAGCAAGACACCGCATGGTTCTTGACAGAACTGAAGCAAACTGCTACTGTAACTGGGCAATTCTAAAAATAAATGTTGGATTCGCAGGAATACAAATGAGTTGTACAAAGTTACCCTGTGTAAGCATGTAGCAGTATATTTTAAATTTGTGACCACAATCAGCTGGTATTCCATGATCTACAAATTCTTTGCATTTGGCTGTGCACGGTTCATTGCATTTGTTCTTGCAAGGATGCCCGCAGGACAGATTTTTTGAGCACTTACTGTGACACATTTTTGGACTGGGCGTTTCACAACATTTTGTCTTGACTGTATGATTACAATCAGGTAGTAACTTTTCAACCTAAAAAGTAAGATTTAAATATTTGCCAAGGTTTGCATACTTTTTTAAACCAACCACAAAATTACAGTTTCCACATTCTTCATAACATTTTTTGTTACACGGATGACCACATGGTAATAGCACTTTGCATGGCTTGGGGCAGTCTGCGTCATCGATATTTACATTGCATGGCGCGTCCAGATAATGCGAACAAACAGTTCTAAATTTTTTTATAACAACTAAACAAGGGGAACATTCCTCAAAGCAAGATTTTGGACATATGTGTTCCCCAGTAGAGCATCCGGCTTGGAGCTTCGCACATCGTTTGGGGCATCTATACTGTTAACGCAACAATAAAATAATGCAAGCTATAGAAAATCAAGTAAACTTTGAAACAAAAAAAAACAGAAAGAATAAGCGCACACTGTTTCTATTATAAAGATTAGTTTAGAGACATGTTATGAAAAAAAGGAACATGGTTGGGAAGCAGAGAACCGGGTGATATACAAAGAAACAAAGAAAAGCCACAAGATTGGGAGCGAGGGAGACAAGGTGTAATAGTAACAGTAAGGACTCATTAAGGCAACTAATAGACAAATAAAACAGTGAGTTATAGTGAGATGTAGCGAGAAGAAAAAGAGAAAAGGCTATGAGATATGATGTAATTATAAATGATATGTTCGTTTGCGTTTTGCCGCTTAGCCTTTGGAAGTTCCCATCTGTACCGTTTGACGTACTTGTGGTCTGGATTTGCCGACAAAAAGCAGTTCTTGGAACTCTTCGCTTGCAGGTGCGTTGGAAGGCACACATGCCAAAAGATTGTTCTAGAACAATTTCGTTGGTTGGAAGTTTTTGCGGCCGGGGGAAGTCAGTGGATGCTAGCCTCTGGAAGTGCACGGACGTGATTTTTGGAAACTGGGTTGTTAGTTGCTTTCTTCTGCTAAATGAATTTATCGTTTCGTTTTTTGCCTTAGACAATAGAATCTTCGACTTGTGTCGGATTAAATATATTAGCAGAGTGTCAGTTTTTTGTAAAGACAATCTGTTGTTCTTTTAAAAATTGCCGCTTTATTTGAATCGACCACAATTCAAATGCCGCTCCATAAGAATTAAAAAACGCTATTTTAATTGCCAATTTTATGATGGTTACAGTTTTCGTTATTGTTTTCTTTTCATAGATTAATTTATGACCAGACCAGTCTCGAGGTTTGTTTTGTAAGCTAGAATTGCCGATCAAAAACATTTCCAGGAATTCCCTTGTTAGCAGTGCTAGCGTTCAAATATCGCTTCACTAATATTTCTCGAACGTCGCACGTGTCCATTTGTTCTAGAACAAAATAGGCTGGGAAGTTTGGTTGCAGCGCGGGGAAGAAGTCAGTAGGCACTAAACTCTTGGGCCGGAACGACGTTTTTTCTGATAACGGGTCTTTTCACGGCTGCTCTGCTATATGGAGCCTACCGTATCGCAGTATTGCTTTAGGCAAAAAGAAAATTTAGCAGTGTTAGCCTTGATATAGAGCAATTAAGTGTAATCGTTCTTTCGATTTATTTGGATACGAGTGAATTGATCCCATGCAAGTGGTGCTTCGTTGTTTCACTAAGGTTGATTCCGTGGAAATTGTGCTTCGTTGTTTCACTAAGATTGATCCCGTGCAAGTTGTGCTTCATTGGTTCACTAGTTTGATCCCGTGAAAGTAGAGGTAAACTAATTTCCCAGGGGCGTACCAACGGATGTTTCGTCCCAAAGTTTTCTGAAGTCGTCTACCCTTCTTTTCCTTCCGGACCGGGGAACAATCCCAAACTGTACCTGCATCTGTTCAACACCTCGAAATTGTGCCTGCCTGCGTCAAAATTCAAGGTAAAGAACTAAAGTTTTGTGTTTTGTGAAGAGAAACCTTACTTGCAAAATTCAACGTAATTGAACCTTTTTTTTTGGAAACAAGAAGCGACCTTCAGTCGCCGATTGTCTTTGTTTGTAGTACAAAGTGTAAGAGACATTTTTATATATATTGTGTTATTTGTGTAAACTCCGACGCCGCTGGCTCCGTGGTCTTTTGGGACCATTTACGCACGCCAGTGATGGCGTGCCCCTTTGCTTGAGCGCTCAATTGACTCTCTATAAAATAGAGTTTTTTAAAAAATCACCTTTTTGCTGTCATTCTGTTGTATTGCTAATAATTTCATTATGTGTTTTAAAATTCAGTATATCTTTTATTATTTCGTATTTGTATTTGTTTGTGCATGAATTTTGCAAGCTTCATATATATATATATATATATTTGATTTATATTAGATTTTGTCAATTCGCTTGTATCCGAATAAATCGAAAGAACAATTACCATTAATTGCTCTATATCAAGACTAACACTGCTAAATATATATTCAAATCCGACTTCGTCGAGGTTTTCTTTTTCTCTAAAGCAAAACTACGATACGGTAGGCTCGATAAAGCAGAGCAGCCACGAAAAGACCCTTTATCAGAAAAAAACGTCGTTCCGACCCAAGAGGCTAGTGCCTACCGACTTCTTCCCCGCGCTGCAATCAAAATTCCCAGCCTATGTTGTTCTAGAACAAATGGACACGTGCGACGTTCGAGAAATATTAGGGAAGCAATATTTGAACGCTAGCACTGCTAACAAGGGAATTCCTGGAAATGTTTTTGATCGGCAATTCTAGCTTACAAAGGAAAACCTCGAGACTGGTCTGGTCATAAATTAATCTATGAAAAGAAAACAATAACGAAAACTGTAACCATCATAAAATTGGCAATTAAAATAGCGTTTTTAATTACTATGGAGCGGCAATTGGATTGTGACCAATTCAAATAAAGCGGCAATTTTTAGAAGAACATAATAGATTCAGTGAATTTGTTCTCTCGATTTGTGTCGGAATAGAAGCTTTCAACCCCGTGACAGTCTCCTGTGAGCCGTTACAAGTGATCGTCTTGTGCAGGGGCGGATATTATGGCATTTGAAGTTCCCGTTCTTTTTTCTTTCTTTCGCCAAAGAAAGTCCTGGTCCAGAAAACTAAAGTAAAACTTGCCAATATACTATACAGTGTTTTTTTCCCTGTTTATCAGTGTTCGTTAAACACTAGGAAATAGAACAGTTTACTTTCCTTGTAATATTAAAAGTGAGGCAAGCTTCAGTTGCCCAGTGTTTCGTTATTCGTTTAGGTTAAAGTTAATTAATTTCATCATTTTTTCGTTAAAGTAAATGCCGCAAGCCACTGGTGGCTAGCCTATCTTGTTTGAACGTTCAATCTTCCCTCTGTGTTTAATTACAATTATTACCGATTTGGATATTTTACTTGTACTATGTGTTATGTTCTTTTAAAATTTGCCGCTCTATATGAATTAATTTCTTAATTTGATTGCCGCTCTATAGGATTTAAAAACGCGATTTTAATTGCAGCTTTACGTTGAATACAGTTTTGGTTATATTGCGTCTTTCCAAGATTGAGTTATGTTGACAGTTCCCTTTTGTAAACCGTAATTGCCGAATATTGTTTTTCTCGCGCTTGACCTTAGACGCGTCTGAGAATGTACGTACCAACTTATTCTAGAACCTTTACATTAAAATTCGTAATGTGGTGCAATTTCTTTTGGGGGAAATGCAGCTTCATGTCGCGTTAAGTTTTCAGTCAGCTTAACATCCTTGAATGGCTCCGGTCGCTCGAGTCCATCTGCGAGGGCCGTTACGAAATTAAAAAGTCAGTTTTCAATCTTCAATGGCTGCGGGTCTCCGAAAATTCTATCAATCGGGGGGCCGTAATTAAGTTAAGTGCTGCAGGGGCGGCTTTTGGGTTTTTTCGAGTGGTGTCCGTTATGTGTGAGTTCCGTCTCGCTGTTTTACCAACGGGTACAAACAGTCCATCGACTACTGTCGGATTCAAAGAAAACACACTGGATTCAATCCCGGTAAAGGCAATTCTTTGTGAATTAGCCGATCGCCTTTGGCGGATTAAGTTTCGAGCCCAGCTCCTGTCCCTCTGCTGTTACCGTCGGTGCGAAGAGTATATCAAAGTTCCGGGCCCCTTGGTGTTAACTCCATTCAAGCCACTATTCAGGGGCGTACCTATGGATTTTTATCATCATTTTGTGAACCAAATTGTGCCTGCCTGTCTGTCTGTCTTCCCACTCCAGTCTCCGAAAATTCAAGGTAAAGATCTAGTTTTTGTGTTGTGAGAAAGAAACCTTTTGTTTTGTTCGCGATAACTTGCAAACTTCAACGCTATTGAACCATTTTGGCTTTCATGTAACTAGAAAAACGACCTTCAGTCGCCGTTTGTGGTGTTTGCTGTCAATTATAAAGCTAACAAAATTATATCCTGTTTTATTCTTGTGAACTTCGGCGTCCCTGGGCACGTAGCTGTATGAAAGAAATAAATATCGTTGCATCGTTGCAGCGGCGGCGAGTTTTTTTTTAACGTTCTAAAAGTAAAGATATGTAATCCAGAATCATAAAGTTATCATTTGTTGCCATTTTTAACAGTTTAATTATATGTGTGATAAAAACTTACTGCCTCTTATTGTGTCTTTTGTACTTGTTTGTGTACGAATTTTGCCTGCTTCATATATACAGGAGGAGGCACAATAAAGGCGAGTTGCTGCCTACACAACTACGAAGGTTTCCTCCCATAATCGATTTTCGCGAACTCCCCCTACTCCTCTGAGCTAAGCCGTAGGCCTTTTCCACCTATCCGGTTGCGGGTCGACGGAAAAGCCCGTTTGGCCCGTATCAGTGTATTCTCAATTTCAAACAGCAGTTGAATTACATTTGTTTTCAAATTCACCACATCTTTTATTTCTTCGTATTTTTATTGTATTGTGCACGAACTTTGTAAGCTTTATATTCAGGAAGAGGCACAATAAAGGCGAGTCGGATTCCCCCAAGCTGCTGGCTTCTCGGCCTTCCACGAGAACCTGCAATCAGCTATGATTTGCAAGGTGACGCCCGCTAATTTTGACCTATTCTTGACACAACTAGGTACGATTTTCCCTCCCGTAAGCGTTTCTCGTGAACCACCCCTACTCCTCTAAGCCATGCCGTAGGCCTTTTCCACCTTTCCTGTTGCGGGTCGACGAGAAAGTTCATTTGGCTCGTAACAAAAAGTAAATGAAGAAGCAAGAAACATGGCATAAGCTTTATGATACATAATGTAATGAGGTGAGGGAGTGTAGGACCAAATAAGCGAGTGGGTAGAAGAAAGAAAGATGACATATTGAGAGATAGTCAGATAGAGAAAGAGTCAAAGGGAAACTAGATGAAATAATGAGTCAGTGTAAGGATTCAGATGGAGGATAGAGCGACTGATAAAGGCTGCAAGAGAAAGCAGAGAGTGAAATCGGATATGGTATGATGTAGAGATTTGATTTAAATTGATATTGGAAAATGGAGACCAGAGAGAGAAAGTGTGAATGTAGGTGGTATGATGAGACTGATGAAGAGACACTGAGACAAAGAATTAGTCGTGTCGAGAAAAGAGAGAAAGTAATGAGGCAGGGTATGATGCCAAATGAGTCAGGGGGAAGAAAAAGCTACAAAGGACACAGAAAAACAAACTGAGAGTTTTGTTTCAGAATGTGAATTTCGTTTATTTTCAGAAAGGGCATATCATTTTAAATTAGACCAATTAATCTTTAAGTGAAAAATGAGCTTAGTCCGCATCAAAACACAAACATTCTTTTTAATAGCTCTCAGTTCGAAAAAGTATTTTATGACAGTGACCGATTCCATTCACCAATATTATTGAAATACTTACTTCCAAATGATCAGGATCGTCTTGTATATGACACTTTAAGGTGCAAGCATGGCCACACGGATCCACAGTTGTATCACATGGAAAGGGGCATTTATAGGATTTTGGTTTTTGATAACACGGTTTGGTGGTTACGGTATGTCCGCATGGTAATTCTGCAGTTACAGGTATTTGACACTTGTATTCATTTTGGTTTACATGGCATTCAATGACATGCTCATGTCCACAAGGTAATTGAACAATTACTGGTCTTTCACAGTTATACTCATCAGGATTTATGTGGCATTCAAGAACTTCATCATGGCCACATGGTAAGTTTCGTTCCATTAAAACCATACAGTCACCACAGTCTTGATAGCACTGTTTAGGGCATACATGATTGTCTTCACATAGTATTCTAAAATTGGAAATTGACATAAAGGATATTTAGGCAAATTAGTTTTGTTCCTATGGGCCGTTAAATTTTCTGAATGATTTTAACTAGGAAGGTATGCAGAAATTCCTAGGACGGCTGCCAATGATACATTTGACCATTTTAATAAACATAACCATCATAAATATGTAAGACTTTTCAACGTTTGACCAAAACTAAAGAATATAAATATTTTGACCTTGCATTGTAACAGAAAATTTACATTTTCAACAGCCCGACTGTTTGCAGCATTCCAGAGTTCTTAACCATTAGTGAATATTACCTTCAGCATCTATTTTTCCCGATCTACCGTGGTTTACATTTTTGTAGACAACTTTACAAGTAACTCTAGTTAAACAGCTAAATCAAAAAAAAACTTACCTAGTGCAACTGTCTCTACAAACTATGCTTGCATGAGCTCTGTCAGTAAAATGACAAATTTTAGTACATGTGTGTCCACAATTTAACTTTACTCCACAAGGGTTGCTGCAGCTACCTTCAGCTACTCTATCGAAATCTTCTGCTGAATTTATTCTAAGAACTTCTTCTTTATGAAACTGGCAACGAAGAAGGAGATTTTTTCCCAAACAATCTTGTGATTCTAGTGATGTTTTCACTTTAGGCCAAATCTATAATTAAATAAGGCAGTATGTTACATAGTTTTAATTAAGACGCCCACGGTTATGGAGGTTATAACAATTTAGGTTTTCAACGTTATACCGAGGGAACATATTTATAAAAACGAATAAAATTGGTATTTGGTGAAGTCCGGAACAATAATCCTGTTGGAGAAAATCTCATCAGCAAAAAACCCGCTAAAATACCATCTGTAAAAAATAATGTTCAATTAGTCAAGTGTATAGTATTTCACTATCGATCTCTTCATTGCAATCTTGCCGACTGTTCCAAACGAAAGGTAACGTTGAACTATGTACGTACTTAAATTGCAAAAATACCGGTGTTTAGTAGATGAAATTATAGCTATAGTGCGTATCAGTGTCGCCGTGTAGCATGGAAAAGATGGGGTAATGGTTTTGTTATGGGACAAAAAATGACATTGTTGCCAGTATTCGTAATCTCTTAACAATAGCACGGCGAGTTTATTTTGTTGAAATGAGGTAGGTGTTCAGAAGTTCTCAACCAAAAATAATATTAACCAACCAAGATAATAATGTTAAGTTCTTAATTTGTTTTGTTATCTACAATGAGGAATTTCTCTTCGTAAACTAATATGAAAAAGGTATATAAGTGCGAAAAATACTACTTTTAAGGCAAATGACGTTGAAAATTTAATCAAGGAAGCATATTCTCAAGTGACACCAGAAAATTGGAGCAACTACGTAGGCCATGTGCCATTGGTTTGTTTCTTTTTTACTCTTATACATATGTAAATAACAAACAATTAATTGCACTTAGCAAAAATTGTACTCTCAGGTTTAATAAAATATAAATGTTTTAGAACCACTGAACCTGGCATTTAAAAACATGCGTCTTTTAGGGGTTACAATAGCATTACCATACTTCAAACCTTTGTGTGAAAGGGATTAAATTTTATGTCTTAAAGGTGCCTCACAAATTAGTTTGACAACCAATTGTATTTGTATCTTCACCATGATGCACGGCGACTCTGAAACGCATTATAGCGGAATTTTACACTAGTTGGATTTTTGACAGCAGAGTAATTTCTCAGCGAGTTCTGACGAATTCTCTTACAATTTTTTGCAGAGGATTTGTCACGTGGGAGATTACAGTCAAATTTTTTTACTCAACATGTTTTTGACTGCAGTTTTCTTTATGAGGAAAATTACAATCTACAGGATTTTTATATCTCCCCTTTTACGAGATTATAACTAGTGAGGTTTTTGTCTGGCTATATTTATACGCTTTTTATCGATCTAATTATAAGCAGCACGGATTTTAACAATTGCCGTAGGCTAACGAGAATGCATGATTGAGAACCTGAGGTTAACGGCGTCCTTTCGAAAAAATTCCGCGATTTTCGAAGCAAAGTTCGCCATCGCCTTTCGCATTTAAATCGGCAGGCGTGAAGTTGGCATCTATTCGGCGCCCACGATTTTCTGTATTAGGCAAACAGCGCCTGACTGTTCGTGTATTATGATTATTGATTATAACGTTCATTTAGTGGGTCGAACAGATTCGCCCGCGCGCAAAGTTTTCAATTTCAAACTGCAGTTTTGTGCCTAGTAAACAATAAATAGTGTTAATAACCTTTTAAAGATTGACTTTTCAAGACTTTCGGTTGAAGAAAAACTGCAAATTAAAACATTAGGCAGGCCCACGCCGAATTTAATTTTAACACAAGAAAATGGAGAGAAAAGCACAGAACAGGTGTTACACCTATCGTTTTTCTGCAGATACTTATAGACTTATACTTATATTTTAGACAGAGTAGTTTATTTTTATCCCATGCTCTCCACGAAGAGGTTAAAAAGTGAGTAGAAATTATATACATAAGATCCGACTTTAAAGAAATATCTGATGCTATGAATATTTTAACATTTTTGTTAAAATATAATCTTGAAGGAACTTTAATGAAAACGCCAAGACTTCTAAACATTATTGTAACAATACCTATGACAACCACCGAAGCTGAACGTTGCTTTTTCACATTAAAGCGTGTACAAAGCTTTTTACGAAACACCGTGCTTAACGATCGCTGGAAGGCGATTTGGAAAATCAAAATTAATTATTATAATTTATTTTTAATTAAGATCTTCCTGTTTTGACTTCTGAAACTTCATATCGAGTCAAGCTTAGTAAATGGTTTCAAAGCAGTTAGTAGACAGCTTACTATTACGTTTCCTTCTAAGAAGTTAAATTCCTCTACTCCAGCCCCCTCATGCACTCTTGTTAGCTGACAGCAGTAGCAATATTTTATCAAGACAATTATATATTTGAGATTTTGCTTTCGGTTATTATCCCGACGAGATTATAGTTGCTGATATTCTTAACAAAAACGTTTTTTTAATCGCAGGTATTTGTCAGCAAGATATTTATCGTCAGTTACATAGTGGAGCACTGTGGACGCCGACCAAACGCAAACGCATTCGCAGTGCAAAACAATCCGCGCTGGTCAGTACTCGGATGGATGGACCAATACAGTGGCAAGCTATCGGTCCCGGTTGCCACAAGAAAATAGTTGACAATCGTAAATCATGTAATAAAACTTCTTTTGCTGTCTAATTTGTTTGGCCTTTTATGATAAGAAATTCGAAAGTTTTGGTTTAACCTGAATAGTTAGAATACTCTTTCTTGTGTTAAAACATAGAGGGTGCGGTGTTGTTCCGAAAAAGTGTCTCTTTCATGTGAAAAAGCCTTTAAAAATTACCTTAATTAGCTGTTTTTACTTTATCAACAATCCGTGTTGAGTTTGTGGGAGTAAAATTCTAATAGGCTACTAATTTTTTAAGTGTATTATTAGTTTTCAATACTAATTTGAAAAAAAATTTATGATAAATACCCCTACAATACTTACTCATATTTTCGGTTTTTTTTAATGCCCGTAAAGGGTTTATTTGTTAATGTTTACACCCGCAAAAATTACGATATTTGGCAGCAGTTCAAGACTATTATCACCAGAGCGAGAGAGAAGACACACGAAGGAGTGCAGTGACGTCCAGCACTCGTCCAGAGCACTGGACTGCTTTACGTTTAAGAATATCCAGTTAATTCACACGAATATCCAAGATTTCTGTCAATGTTAAAACCTTCACGCTCTTGCCTCGCACTGTCTACTACATGGCGGGCCCTAGCCTGAAGGAATTAATATCTTTACTGCCCAGCATTAATCCGGATACCCTCCGCCAGGCCTTATACCATATACAGCACATAGAAACCGAAGCCAGCATCCACGATGCCCCCCGCAACAACGCTCCAGCTCCTGCTGTAGCCACCACCGCCGACACCGAGTCCATCTCCGCTCCTGTCCCCAACCACGGAGAACAGCAACCAACTCTCGCCGCCCCCAGCGATACGCCCATGGACGCAGGCGGTTTCACTATTGTGCACGGCAGGCGCGCAGTAAAAAGGCCCCGCGGTAAAGAAGCCGAAGCCGAAGCCGCCCCAACGCTAACCGCCCCCAATCGATTCTCTCCTCTTCCACAGGTCACGAAAGAAAGAACCAGCCACGTCACCCCAGCGGTCCGTCGGGAAAATGATCAATGGCCCAGCTACTCCAATGACCTCGGTCGCCTTCACGAAGGCGAAAAGTATCGAGGATGGCATCAGCATCCACCCTGCCACCGTGAATGACTTTCGGAGAATCACGAAGCTCCTGTCCACAAGAAGTATCGACTAGCACACTTAGCAGCTAGCAGAAGAAAAATCCTTAAAGATTGTCATCCGGGGAATCCCAGAATCTATTGAAGACGGAGAGATTAAAGAAGAGCTCACTTTCCAGGGACTTCCAGTCCTTTCGGTCCGAAGGATGCGTCGCGACGCCAAAACAAAACCAATGCCGTTGGTTTTCGTAGAACTACAGAAGACACAAGCAGCGAAAAAAGTATTCGAACTGAAGTCAGTAATGTTAGGATTTCCGTCGAAACCCCAAGGAAGAAGACCACAGTTGGGCCACCGCTGGACACTTGCAACGCCGCCCCCAAGTGCGACGAAGGCCACCATACCGGCACATGCGCCAAAACAAGTCCAGCCACCTGCGTAAACTGCGGGGGCCCCCACCCAATCAATATCAAGGGATACCCCGCGTACACGAAGCCCGCCGCTTCCCGCTTGGGACAAACGTACGCCAGAGTGATGCAAAACCGTTCCAGCACCGCCCCGACAGCTACCACTCCCGCCCAACCGATTAACGAAACATCCACCGCCCTCAATAGGCCCGCTACCCAACCTACCATTCCCACCAGCGCTGCTAGTCAAGGCTCCTTCGAGAATATTACCGCCCTGCTGGAACTAATTAAGGCTAATCACCGTTGTCCAGAAAGTAGCCCAAGCCATTAGCAAAGCAAAAAGCCAGCTGAAATCCTAACCGCCATCCTGAGCTGCGCACAGAACATCGTCAGTCTCTTCCAAACGCATGGATAGACGTCCCACTCTCCACAAACAGCCCAAGACCATCCTGCTTCTTCCGTAAACTAAGGTAGTATGCTTCCCCCCTCTCCATAACCGATTCTGTATTTTTCAGAAGCCATTCAGCCCGGATGCACAAGGTAAAAAATTCAATCTAGGTGCTCCATTAGCCAGACTCATCGAAATCGATAGGGATTCTAAACATTTTTCGATAAACCATTATAATCCTTTCCATATGCCTCTCGGCGCAAACCTATCTACCGGAACACTAGACAGCGAATTGCAGCCAATGTGAAAGGCAATACGTTTAGTGTACAACAAAATTAATTGTTTGCAGTCTTGCCATTGTTCTGATATTATGAAATTTAGATAAAGGTTGACAATGGGGTTGTGTGCATTCCGTTTTTAAAGGATGGTAGTCGTAATAAGGTGAAATAATTTACCAAAATGAAAGCCACATACTGCATTACCCTGGCAATTTTTAACATTAGCTCTTGTCATGTTGTCGATAATTTTATTCGTCTTATTAAATATGTTGTCTGCTAGTTGAACAAACAGTATATAGGAAGGTCGCATATTCATGATGACAATACAAAACGCTAATTTTGATTAATTTTGAACTACTCTAATGATACATGCTTTGTAGCTTTAAAGCGATAGATTCTGGAATACTTTGATATTTAAATTCGGATATACTTTAAATTTAATTTAAAAACGGTATAAAATTTTGTTTTCCAGATATTGCATAGTTAAAAATTTTTGTGGTAGACGAACTATATTCGCCGATCTACCTATGGCTACCTATGATGTTAAAAAATTGATTTTTATGGTCCAGCATACCTGCAAAGAGGGCCCACAGAACCTACTCATTGTAGACAATTAACACGCCATTGGCGTCCACACAAAGGAAGAAGAATAACGACGTATTTTACCAACGCGATTTTCTTAATGACGGCATTTTTGGCTGCGGAATTATGTGATCTGATATTATTGATTCGTGCTTTTATTGACGTGAGTTTGAAGTTCGTTATAAGGAATATTTTACTGAAGCTTTATGCTTTGCCTAATAATTCTAGTTTAATATTGACATACCATAAATGGGATTTTTAACTAACAAGACTCTCTGCTTGCGTGATTACAATTTGCGATTTTTATTGCGAGAATTTTAACGGTTGATTATGTTCTCTTACTGATTACTTCACTCAGAACTATTAAAACTTATACAACTCACCTCACTATTCCGGCACAGCAAGTCCATGTTTCCCGTCATGTAGAAACCTTCCTTGGCTCTTGATAAAGCAACGCAAACTCGATTCTCAATTTTCAAAAACCCAATTTTATCATCCTCATTATTTCGAACCAATGACAACAGAATTATTTTACTCTCTTCTCCTTGGTAATTATCCAAAACTGTAATGCGAATATCCTCTATCAAATACGGATTTTTCTTACGTTCCTCCCATAAAGCAAACATTTGTCCAGAATAAGCAGCTAAAATTGTAATGTCTGTCGGTCGATACCCATTCTGAACGAGGTATCGTGCAAGTCTTATTAAAAACCTGGCTTCGTGCTTATTCAGCTTGCTCGATTCGCCAGATTCTTCCTCCGGGTGGTCATGGTCGATAAAATACATGCACCGATCAACTCCTAAGATAGGCGGAAAATTAAAGACCGACGGGTGGTCTTCTAAAATTGGGTAGATATTAGGGACTATAAGTTTCGCTATTTCTGGACGCATTCGATGTTGAACGCCTAGTACATGGCATTGTATTTTATTACGAACCATTCGCTCAAAAAGACTAATGCCCAAATTAAAATATTTCTCCGTGCGAAAACTCGCAGTGCTTGGTCGGAGTTGTTGATGATCACCTATCAAAATCAGATGCTCACAATGATTGGTGAGGGAAACGACAATATGGGATTCAAGTACTTCGGCTGCTTCCTCCACTATTACAATTCGATTCTGGAGTGACTGTAATGTGGTTTGTAGACGTGCAGCGCTGGTTGTTGTCATTCCCACAACCAACATTTGCTTCATAACTTCAGTGTCGCCGATGTTCTTAATCTCTGTATACTGCTTATATTTTTCATGATATATCGCTTGAAAAGTAACCAATTGGTTGATTAAAAAAGTTCGATATTGATGTAACCAATAGAAATAGAGGGCCCAACGATCATCTGGATCCATATTATGTGGTTGTGTAAGATCAAGCTTAACCGGTTTTGTGGTTATTGGAATGTTTTTGCCGCTATCTAAACGCATCTGTGGAAATAAAATGTTATTAC
This sequence comes from Limonius californicus, assembly GCA_014611495.1. Lineage (NCBI taxonomy): Eukaryota > Metazoa > Arthropoda > Insecta > Coleoptera > Elateridae > Limonius > Limonius californicus. The sequence goes on from JABXWE010010136.1 coordinate 31,816, forward strand.
TTATTACTTTAACTCAGGTTCTATCTTACAGGTATACACAAACATATAGCAAAAGTACAGCAGGGTATAAGGAAGCTAAAGAAACGTAATATTTATTAAAATTCGTACGCTAATCTTATGAATTTTAATAAATATTACGTTTCTGTTGTTCTTTCTGTTTTTTTTTGTTACAGTTTTGCCTCCATGTGCATGTATGTTTCGTGCATTTTTCATATGATGGATACTGGGGAAATAATATATCCGGTTGAACCAAAACTAGCAAAAAGACTGGTATGGCAAATGATGCTAGAATTAGTTGATCTAGACTGCTATAGATTAAGCTGGGATCCAGACATATCCCGATGGTGGAAGATTTATTATCTAAGAGTAGCGGGAAAAGTCTCAGGAAGGAAAACTACCAACTAATCGCCAATACGGAAAGGCCAGCGTGGCGATTTTCATGGTCACCCCCTACCTGTCAAATAAATTACATGAATAGTCAAAATAGTGGGTCTGTGACATTTCCATGTCCAACACGCCGATCAAGCCCACAATGGCAACTGCTGTTACAAGATCATATCGCCGACTAAAACCAAATCATATTGGATATTGAACATGGTCGGCGCTTTGGTCAATATCTTATTTCGGTGTATTGGCTTGTGTCTATACAATGTCCATTATGAAATATTCATATTAATACATACACGCCAGGTTTGGTTGTTATTCGACTTCGACGGTAAGTTATCAATCTCTGTGGCGTCGTTTAACACTGGTCGGCGTTTTGGCCTTAGTCGGCGAGATGGTCTTAGAACACGTATTGAATATTGTCACGCCTTTAATCTTTACTTTATACAAAAATTGGTTGAATTACCAAAACAACTTCATCACTCCGCCACTGTTTAGGTAGACAATTACACATTGACAGATGCCAGATTCCCGGAAACCCAATCGAAGAAGGAGTAGGTTCAAAACAAATAATTAATAGGCGCCACCGACTTATAATTTTCTAGTATCGTCCGAGGTGGTAAATGAGAAGTCGGACCCCAAGAAAAATAATCACCTACCTTTATTTTAGGTATATCTATCCTTTACGTAGACCTAAATCCACATAAGTCGTCGTAAAATAAAACACAAGTTGCAACCAAATCTCTGTTTACTTAATAAACCAACAACCCATTCACAGTTCTAAATTTCTGTGCAAGAACAATGATTTAAACTAAAATTAGAAGTCCCAATTTTACATTAATCTACCGGGATATAACGAAAATTAACTTGGCAAACTCAAACAATTTTTAGGACCTGTATTGCGCTACACAACCATATGCTAGAAATTTTTAGCGCATCCCGTAACTTCGAAGGCCTTCGCGTCACGAATATATGCGTGATCAACGATCAAAATCTATCGTCAAGGCCTCAACTCTTACAACACAATATCAACCCATATTGGAGTACCCTGTATATCTGCTTTACGTAAAATCGGAATATGGAATATTACAATATTATTTCATATTTACACATAACCCCAATTAAATCCCAATGAGACAATTCGTTGAACCCATTCAATTAATAAATTAATTCTTAAATAAACATAACGAAATCGTGAACAACAAGACAAGGTTCTACAGTTTTTAAAAATGCACTTCCCTTGATCAGCTGCAATCAGCTCGTCCATACACCAAACTCCCTATTGATAGGCACAGGTGTTCACTCGGTTCGGGGAAAAAAAACCTCACAAGGATACTCGGCGAGGACAGCGTATCAATTTTCGCACTACGTATAAATGTAGAGTTTTTCTACTGCGTCGTCTTAATTTCTGGAAGTCCCGCTGTACGACTTTTTTATCAGTTGATGGACTCTGACATAACGCCAAACCAAATCTTCTTTACCGGAGTAAATTTTATATTGGAAAATAATTTCCTGGAGAATTGTTTCCCTTCAATTATGGGAAAAGCTCCTTTGTGAAGTGACTCTCAAAGCGGAAAACTAATTCCCAATCGACAAACGATTTCAATAAATAATTCACTATTCACAATAAACGTCCGGTAAGGTTGATAATGTTTAACCTACTGACCTACTTACGGAAAACTGTCCTTTAGAATCTCCTATCTCCCCAAAATTTTAAACTCAAAACCGCGCAGCGTCGTGCCTGAACGAACTTCGAAATATTAAAATTCCTAAATATGTAAAACGGGTTGCCTTCTGTTAGGCGCGGGAAACGTTACAATATGCGCAATAAAGACTCGGCGTTTTGGGCTCGTCGAATTGTCCCGGTCCGAAAATGGTAAACGGTCCTCAGTTCTCGGTGATTCCTTTCCAAGGTAGCGGGAAGAAGATGAGCCGTGACAAGGGTGCTAAGAATACCCGGGTACAGGCACACTGTCGGAAATGGTTCTGAATATCGCGCTATATAACGTACGATCACTTGCCACAAATGAGAGATTAGTAGAATTGGGGAAAGAGCTAGAAAACAGTAAATGGGATGTATAATCCGATTGTGCGAAATTAGCAGAAAAGCAGAGGACACGTTAGATCTTAACTCAGGACGCTTTTGAATTATAAGGGTAATGATGAAGAACGCGGAGGTGTGTGAAGCCCGACAATGATTTCCAAGGGAAATTTCTCCACACTAAGTAAGTAAATATATGGTTAATGATAGCCTCCCGGAACCTCAATCGAAGATGGGCGGTTCTCTGCTTTGCTTGAATAAATACACTAATTAACTTTACGTTAATTACCTGAAAGGGCGCCACCGACTTGTAAAAATAATACACTACCATTAACTCAGATGTCGAGCGGTTAGTCGGACCCCAAGTTTATTACTTACTTAATTTGTTACTAAAAGAATACAATGATAGGAGACAATAAATAATAAGTCCAATTGCAACAACAATATTTAATATCAGCATAAACACAAATTACTGGTTCATAATCCCCAAATTAACAACAATAAAATATTTGTGTGTTTGATTCCTGTATCGGTACACAATTACCAGCACGCATTCACTTAATATAGCCTCAATAATTAATATCTTGAGCTAAAGTAAAAATACTGCGTTTTTCTTTCCCCAACAAGCGCCCTCAAGCCGCGTCATACACCTAGACATGAAAGGCCTTCCAAGATCTACAGCGCATATAAGAAATCAAAATCGCCGTTAAACCCGATTAAAACGCACTATTACCGCTCAGGTTGACTTACACTGTATATCAAGTGAAACTCCCGTGATTATGTACGCTAATACTTATACACGCTAAAATACCAATGTATTAAGCCAATAAAATAATTCGAAACACCCTATGCAATTACAACCCAGTTTTATCTACCCCGTAATATAAATAAATTCTCACACATAAGCAAGGAGTAATTACATCGACTCCAAAATCATCAAAATTAAAAATTAATGAGCACTTCCCTTGTTTGATCCGGAATGTATCTGTATGTATCGGTATCTGGAATGGCGAACGTTCTTAAAACGGCCTCGTGTTCGGCACCTGTTTCCACTCGCAGGCTAACTGGTTCGAACGCAAATAAATACTTCTCGCAGATCCAACGATTGAAAGTACAGAAATCTTTCGCCGTCCCCAAATTGTCTAAATTCGAATATTAGGAAAATGTTTGGCCAGCCATAACTTTAAACAAAGGATAAAACTTACCAATCGGTAACTTCGATTGACCCGACAAAATTGCACTAGAATCGAAACGTTGATCAAAGCGGCGTAAATGCCAATAACGTAAATCCAACAATCTACTAAGGATCACGTTATAACTTTAGATTTACTCAGAAAATCGAGATGAACTCAAAGTGGAACACACTTTAGCGAGAAAAATCTAATGCAACGAATTCGTTCACTTCTGTCAGACGCCAAGATGTCCGACCGGAAATTCTGTATCCTCAAAAATCAAACACGCGCAGTTCCTATATGCTGGGAAAGTGAGAGAAACGCGAATTTGAGCACTCATGAACCCAGTGTGAAATGGGTTGCGGACAACCTAGGCGAAAATACCGTTACAGGTGGCACGGGATTTATAGTAAATAGAAAAAATAAAACGCAATTGTAAAATACAGAAGTATATCAGAAAGAAAATATTTGCTGATACAACTCTCAAATCGATACTCATTAAAAATATTAAAAGTTTATGTACCAATAACAGAGCACTTAGATGATGAAATAAGTGAATGTTTAGAAGGTGGGAATACCAGATTCCATATGACTATAGAAGACTTCTATTCCAAGTTGGACAAGAAGCAAGAACATCAAGAAACACGAACCCTATGGTCTAGCAATTAATCAAGACTACAGGAAACCCATGCACGACACACTTTCAGAAACAGCTCAAGAACTGCGAACAAATTCGATAAAAGTGGACAGAGGGATTCTTAGGCAAGGCAATAACATCTCCTCCAACTCTTCACAGTTGCTACAGAGGATGTCTTTAAGAAACATGAATGGGAACAGAAGTAAATGGAGGAAGACTTAATATCCTACGGTATGCTGGCGATATAGTTTTGATCGGTAACAATATATAAACAGCTGCAGCAGAAATGGTAAATGAATTGAATGGTAGATCGAAGAAAATGGGGGGAAATAAATATTAACAAGATCAAGTTCGTGGTAAACACAAATAACAATGCAAATGAAAAAATACAACTAGAAGGAAAAAAGTAGAAGAGGCGCAATAAATTCATACTTAGGACAAGAACATTAAACCAGCAAGCCGAAGTAGACAAAGGACAAAGCTGGAACAGAGTGTATTTAGTATATCGAGTTTAATATTTAAAGGAGAATTGGAAAACTACGAAAAAGCTCAGGTGTTCGAATAGTACGTCCTACCCATGGGCATATGTGGAACAGAAACATAGGCAGTGACGAACAAAATAACGAATAAAATGTTGGTGACACAACCAAGCAGGGAAAGATCGATACTGAGAATTAAGCTACAAGATAAATAAAAAGGAATATGGGGATATGGGAAAGAAAAACGTAAAAGACATAGACCAAGCAATAATAGAACAAAAATGGCAATGAGCAGGACACGTAGCGAGAATGAAAGAAGGTGGATGGACAAAAAACTTATACCCTGGACTAAAAAACAGATTAAGAGGACGCCCACAGAAAAAAGTGCATACATGATATAAACAGGATGGCTGGAGCAAGATGGCTACAGAGTGTCCAGAACAGGAAAGAATGGCAAAACAGAGGTGAGGCCTATGTGCATTGGTGGACGAATCGAGATTGAATAAATAAGAAGAAAAACTTATAGGTTTGTTAGACTCTAATGGTATTAAAAGTCGACACATTTAGTGTTAACGAATGTAGCGAAAACGAAAAAACGTCCTGTTCAAGCTATCAGGCCTAGTAATTATGTGGAGACCATAACCACACGCACACACACCGTGGTACTCGTTTTATTAGATCGTTAGTACATGTAGCAGGGTTACCAGGTGAATAATATTCTGTAATACCAGAAAATAAAAATGCTTATACAGTACTAGCTGGTATAACTGCTAAAGCATCCACCATTACAGATTTACCCCTAACTGGACTATCCAATCTTTTGCTATAATAACATTTTTGATGTAAAAATAAAACGCCGTTCTATTCAGAATTCAATATGCTTTTCAATTTATTGTAAAAGATAAACGGCGTGTTGGATAGTGCGACGCTCACACGCTGCTACCCGTGGTGTCTCGGAGACTACATAAAACCGTCGGTCTTCCTGGGTTAGTGCGCCACGTCACTAACTACCTCTAACAGGGTTAGCGGCAGCAGGGTGCGTAACTGCCGCGGGGCCACCCCGCATTCGAAATTTATTTACTATTTAAGATAATGAAAAAACGTTTGAATACTGAATTCAAGCAGTATTCAAAATTAATCGCCCTATAAAAAACAGTACGATGTTCCTTTGTAGTTAGCGGCTTTCAAACAATTACCACGAAACGTAACTACTACTTTAATTAAATTAATATCGCCATTTAGTTACCGTCTGTCTCTTAAAATATTACGAGTTCAGATATCTGAAGCTACTCAAGACACACCCTGTAGACATAATTTACTTGTTTTTACCTTGAAATATTCTAAGTCCTCTTGTGCATTAAATAATTCCCGTTCCAATTGCTTTGTTGCATTAGGGTCAGTCGGAGTGTTGCTTTCCAGTATACATATCTCCTTGTTAATTTCGTTTACATTGTCTCCCATTTTCGATATGCTTATTAAGTACGTGGGTTTTCTGGGAGCCATTGAAAGCATTTGCATTAGTTCCACATCTTCATCCACCATGTATTGTGATCTCTTTGCCGCTTGCAATATTTCATGCAATTCAATTCCTGTTTCTTTATTCAGAATATTGAGATTATTGTCGGAGGTTTCAATTTTTTCGACCTAAGAGTAAACAGAAATGTAATACAAACGTATTTTCAAGATTAGTGAATTTGCTAATAGTCTAAACTAAACTGATAGAATGTGTAAATATTATTAGAATTATTTTGTACTGCTTGCGCAGTGTTGAGGCGCTGTGAAGCAAACCTAAGCTGGTTTGTGCACTACACAACAGGGCCCGACTCTGCGAGTTACCATGTTGGTGCGTAACCATGCTTAACCTGTCTGGTGTATGGTGTTGTACTCCTCTAGTGTGACTGTAACACGAGGAGTGCCATTAATTTCATTCGCAATGGAAAATGGAGACTGGGAAACAGTACCGTCTACACTCTACACAGTGAATTAGAAAAATTTCCGACCCCTGCATTTGGACTATTACATCCGAAGCCTGGCTCTTTTACCACTGAGCCATCCCAGCCTTTGTTGGAAAATATAAAAGAATCAATTAGGCTTTTATATTTTCCAAAAAGAATTTCAGCATACTTTTATACAAAAGTTTGTAAACATCGAATAATAAATGGCAAAGTTATAGCGGGTCTACCGTAATTCTGTTATACCTGGTAAAGACTGTACACTGTACAGAGTGCTTACAGATGTTTGCACTTACATAACATCAAGTATTTTTCGTATGATTATGTAGCTCTATATTATTAATATTGACATTATTTCCTATATTATTTTAGAACGCATCTAGCTACTACCAGTTTTTAGGTATCTTGTCCAGTTCTATTTAGCCATAGTACCATCCATGTAAGAATAGTAATAAAGACCGTTGCAACCTATGTAATTTATTATTTGACTATATCCTGCACACACACTGTTTGTCATCAATTGCTTGCTATTATTGTTATATACTTACCTATTTTACATAATGTTTATTACTGCCCTTGTTGTTCTGCCCGTTAAGTAATTGTTCGCCTGTAACGGGAATATTTAGCTTACTTACATAACAAATTGCATAAAAGTACAAGCTGATTGATTGAATCATTTTTCAGACGTAAGTTTACTTTCGGTGCCATTGCCACCTTACATAGTTCAGCCATCAAACAAGAATGTCCAATAAAGGCTTCCCAAAATCGCAAGATATGGAGAACAGCGAGACCACCTGGTAGGCCATCGGAAAGGTAGGCGAACCTTGGGGTTACAGGAGCAACAGAGAAATTGGATTTGACAACTTCTAGACTGTGATAAAAAAACGTTATTCGGCGAAAGAATATTAATGAGGGAAGAGCAACTGTTACAACCGCTCAAAGTCAGACGCAATTTTGATATTAATACAAATACGAGAAAACTCGATAGAATACGAGAAGCAGCGTTCATGCGTTTCATAGACACAACGAAGACATTTAAAAAAACGTAACTAATATATTGGAAAAGAAGCGCGTACCACCTGAAATATAAAATTTAATAAATAAGCTAAACGCCAAGACCTATACCCACATACTGATAAACAATCATCCATTAGCAGAAATAGCAATATCTGCTGAGGTTAGACAAGGGGACTGTCTTAGCCCCACACTATTTAAAGTTGTAATGGATAAAATAATTGAGGAGGTTAAGAACGCAGACCAGGAGTACTTCACAAATAGAGAAGAAATATCAATCACACGTTACCTCCAAAGATCCTATAATATGTAAGAAGAAGAGGAAGTAGTTCCAGACTTAAAAAGAAGATGTTTGAGATATAAAAAGAAGAAGATTAAGAGAAAGAAGTTCTAGGCCTAAAAAGAAATTAAAACTTCCAGACCTAAAAAGAAGAAGAGCAAGAAGTTCCACACCTAAAAAGAAGTAGAATAGGAAGAAATTCTAGACCTAAAAACAAGAAAAGGAAGATGTACCTAATCTAAAAAAGAAGAACATAAAGAGGGAGAGAAGTTCCAGATCTAAAAATAAAAAGAAAAATAAGGTCCAGGTCTAAAAAGAAGAAGAGGACGAAGATCCAAACCCAAAATGAAGAAGAAGAAGGGGACGAAGATCTATACCTAAAAATAAGAAGAAGAGGAAGAAGTTCCAGAACAAAAAAGAAGAAAAAGTTCTAGACCTAAATAGAAGAAAAAGAGAAATAAGTTCCAGACCCAAAAAGAAGAAGCGAAAGAAGTTCCACACCTAAAAATAAAAAGAAGAGGAAGATGTTCCTGATATAAAAAGAAGAGCACGAAGAGCAAGAAGTTCCAGATCTAAAAAGAAAAAGATAAAGAAGTTCCAGGCCTAAAATGAAGAAGAAGAAGAAAAAGAATGTCCAAACCTAAATAGGAGAAGAAGAGGAAGAAGTTCCAGATCTTAAAATAAGAAGAGGAAGAAAAAGAAGAAGACTATTAGACCTAGTAAAATGTATGTGGGCGATAGCCACACAAATACGTAAACCAGTTGTGACGGACCTTTCTCATGAGCAGCTAAATCGTCGATGTTAATCGCATGGTTGTTTTTGACTGTGAAGTATATACAGGGCACTATATTCTACTTGCTCTGACTATAGCAAAGGACATACGAGTACAAATAAGCAAGGCATTTTCTGCTATATTTTCGGAATTTGGAAAATCTATTGTGAAACAGTATGAGTTCATTATTGCCAAAGGTTTTTATATACTTTTAGCTAATAAAATAAGTTGCGTCTGTTTCATGGCCAATGTACTTGTCCGTTTTTAAAATGTATATTAGTTTGTAATACATGAAGGCCATGTTTTTACTGGAGTAAGCTGTTTTAAATATTACGTTGTTTGAGCTAGGTCAGTTTTTCTATAGCTGTCAGGTTACTACAGTTCTTCGAGGGGTTACTGCATACGGTTTTATTTATGATTGCAACATAACCTTTAATTAACGTGTGATCTAAAATTTTATTGGGTATCTTTTTTCAGAATTATGTCTTGTATTTAATTAATGCTTTACTACAAGACATAAATAAACCAACTTTAATACTTCAAGTAGCTACCAGTGTCGGTACATATTATGCTAAAAAATGCGTTTAACAGTAACCTACAAAATCAAACCTTGTATTTACTTGCACAGCGATAATAGTACGATTAGACAGAAGTAACAAATATAGATCTTTTTATAAAAAGCGATTAAAAAATTTCAAATTAGGGTTGGCTGTGAGTGCAACAAGGCATGTCGCAGCTGTCATGTTATGTACTGCGCGTATCTTGCGTTTATTTCTTCGAATGTAAACGTAAGCAATGTGAACATAACCTCAAAGCATATATCGTCGCAATAAAACGCGTTTTAAAAAGTAAACAAATGAGAACAACAGGTGAATAAATTATTTTAATTTAACGGTAGTTTAAAATGGCATTTGTTGGTAATTCAATATTAGACATGCATAGCCCTCCCTAATTTGAAAACTTTTATATCACCTGTTATTGATGCGTATCTTTGATGACTATTTTGCAAGAGACCAAAAACTACATTAAATTTTTATTAGTCGTTAGGTGATATATTCCCAATGTAATATTTTTTTTTAAGTTATGTTTAAGTTTAGTTTTATACCTTCTTAGAGGACACCCCGAAATCAAAATTAATTGTAAAATTGTCTCTGTACATCTTTATTTAATATCATTTGTGTGATTTTCGATAATGGATGCAAAATCGTGCAATATACCAGCATCCTGTATATATTAGTAAACGCCAAATGTATGCCTAAATTTGTCAACACGTGTGATGTTGCTGCAAACATTTTAATTTGCTCTACATTATTTTGTAATACAACTTGCTTTCCCTTAACCAAATAACTGTAACCATAAGCAAAATATCAACATACCTTTTCCCCTCTAGCTGTTGGTACTTTTTGGTTTTGAGGTTGACGAGCGCGTCCTCCAAGTAACCATGCCCTAATAGCGCCATCTGATGCAGTGCCAAACCAACTGGCTTGATATTCTGGATCTATACAATTAAATTGTTTGAATTCAACTACACCTTCGTATTTTTGGATTTCATCAAGACTTTCGCTACAACTCTTTATCCTATTTAAAACGTCTCCCAGCTCTTCTCTTATATTCCGTGTGGCTGTTTGCACTTTTTCTCGACCAACAAGTTTTCTTTTTTCCGTAAGATTAAAACTTTTCAACTTTTCGTTTTTCGATTGCCCCCCGATCCTTACAATATCGGATGTAGTACCAACCAGCCCCTCCAAAAACTGGTCCAATGCATGGTTGGTGAAGCAAACTACCAAGATTGGCGTACGGTTGTACCAGCAATTTCCATTTCTAATTAATGTTTTGGCTACTTCCAGACCTAGATATGTTTTGCCAGTACCAGGGGGGCCTTGAATCACTGCGAACTTTTGTGTTAGAGCTGCTTTAAATGCTGAATATTGCGTGTTATCTAGATCTAAATCTTCAGCACTCGGCCATGAATCCGGATTTAATAAAGAAACTGCATTATTCTTTATGTCGTAAGTACTCTCTGGGCTTAAATAGTTCGGTGGTTCTACAATTGGATTTACATCTACCAAATAGTTTTTCATTGGGAAGCCTTCCTCGCGCATGGTTTGGAGAGCTTTCAGGACATGATAGTAGGGTTCAAAATAGACACTACATTCAACCATCAGATAAGGTCGGTTCAGTTCATAAGTATTCTCGTATCCTTGCTCAAAACCGATTACAACCTAATCAGTAAAAATTTTATTAGTAAATAAAACCGTGACTGTATCTACACTATGTTTCACTTCTCACCTTAAACCCCTGTCTCTTCGTATTTATTTTCTGACAGGTTTCAAATTTTGCTTTAAAGCAGCTATTTTTACAATTTTTAAATAATTCTACTACAAACTAGTAAGTTATTGCGATCAAAAACAAATATGAAAAATTTATGAATCATAGTACGCCTAGTTTTGTCGCAAAAATGTAGAAAAGAAAATTTAAAAAGGGCTATTACGACTTATACAGCGCAAATGGTAATTTTTGTTTAACCAAAGGTATAATTGAACCAGTGGGGAAGTATTGACCAAAATACTTGTTAGGTATACACAAATGTTGGGTTAATGGCCAAAGGACAAAAAGAATAGAACCTATTCGATTTTTAATCAAGCTTTCGAAATAATTTATTTCTTCATCGGGATTCTGGAATTCCAAGAACCAATGTTAACAATTTATAAAAGTTAGGTTAGGTCTTACTTACAAATCAAAGTTCTAACATTGGAATCATTGGAATCGTGATTCCAATGTTAGAACTTTGATTTGTAAGTAAGACCTAACCTAACTTTTATAAATTGTTAAAATTGGTTCTTGGAATTCCAGAATCCTGATGAAG
>JABXWE010010137.1:0-42103 GCA_014611495.1 Limonius californicus
GAGAAATGAAGAACATTAAGGAATTTATAAAACAATACAAAAAGTACACGCTATTCCATTTAAAGTAACAAAGGAGCAAGAAGTTTCTCAAAACTGTGCCAGTTCTAGAAAAAAAAAAAAAGCCTATCGTGCTGACATGGTGTACTACTCATGCAATACAGCTTTAATAAAGATACAAATGCGCTCTGTATGGTCAATTATATGATGATGTAAGCAATTCTTTACCAACTCTCATTTCTTCACTGTCAATAACATACTTTTCGTTATTTAAATGCAACATCCTGTATATTTCACATAATATTTGGAATTGGAATATATTCCTACAGACAGTGGTGCAGTAAAGTTATTCTCAAAAAACCACATTATAAGGCCCTATAGTGATGGTTAAGCGCCAGTGCGGTCCAGTGGTTAGAGCACTGGACTCCGGTGCGGAAAATCGAGTGTTGAAACCCCGACTCGATGCGTGGCGGGCCGCCTACCCAGTCGCTTTATATAATGGGGCACCTGCGTTCGAATGAACAACGGGTAATCGTGCGGTTGTCTGATGTGTGATGCTCACCACATCACCACATGTTATGAAATTGGCACGCGAGAAGCGGATGTGAGAGCGAGGATTTGGAAGCTCTGACCTTCCGCCTTGCAGGCCAAACCCCTTCATGTGATGTAGAGCCTCACCATATTGATGGTTATGAATAGTATATGATAAAAATACTTTTTGCGGCAACGTCTAACTGCAGACAAATGAATGCTTTTTATGTATCACGATAATCTAGACGCATAACAAAAAAATATTAATAATTTTCTCAAAAAAACAACTGAAGTACATTACTATTTATAGAATTCTATCTTATCCTTCAAATAATCAAAAGTAATGCATCTGTTACCCACCGCAAGTTTTACTTGTTTAACTTAATAAAGAACATATTCCTGTAGACACTTGACTTGGTTCTTTAAAAATATTCACCAAATACTTTTACAATTAATTATATTTTAAAGGCATGTTGAACATATGGTCTTACAGAAAATATCACGAACCGTTCTAAAATTATGGAAGTTCTTTGAATGCACTTAAATTACCCTATCAATTTTTAATATTTAGAAATATCAAATACAGCTGTTAAAAAAAATTTAATTCTATCAAAATCTTTTCCATATTTTTAAATAATACCATTTAATATTTCCATCGACAAAGATTGTTATTAAAAGTAGACCAGTATACAAGAGCACAACATAGCATCCCAGACAAACTGAGCTTTCTTGTTTATTGCAATTAAAATTTTTCACAAACTAATCGTAATTTTTTTCAGGTGGTCCTGTTAATCCTGGGTTGCTTCTCAATCTGTTGGCTGCCGTTCTTCCTCACAATAATTGTTATCAAAGTAGAATCCTCCCTGGTGTATGAAGTAACCCTCCGCATGGCCATAGCTAATTCCTGCATGAATCCCATAATATATGCATGGAAAAACTCGAACTTTCGCAAGATATTCTGGTGCCTGCTGAGGTGCAAGACCCCAAATGGCTTGAACTACAACTCCAGCTACATCACCAACCATGTCCCCCAATCTAAGAAGGTCGCCGAAAGCAACAGAGCTGCATACGATAACGAAGTGTATGTTGTGAAACAGAGTGACATTGACATTGAGATGCAGTACTGCAATATTGGGAATAACAACCGAAAAAGTGGCAGTGAAACAGAGGGCAGTGTCGGAACAGTCAGCACAACCGCTAGCAATTTAGCAAGGACTTGAATTAATCATTGCTAGTTTAAATTGTATTATAAAAGACAGCATGAATCATTGAGACATTATTGATGGTTTTATTTGTTATCAACTTTGAATGTTGCAAAGTAATAAAGATAAAAGCGCTTATGTTGTCATTTTATTGTGTAAATTGTACATGAGCTTAGGAAGACCCTTTGAGATTATTAACAAAAAATTATACGGTTTTTTGCGTTTGAATAATACATGGTGGGCCTCCGACAGGATTATATATGTATATAATTTGCAAGGAAATGAGCCAATTATCATTTAAAAAAATTATGCACTCAAGGTGCAATATGATTAAACATTAATTTGTATGCCACAAGCATAACTCAGAGAAGATCATTAATATAAAAATAGGTATCTAAGTTTGTTATACACCACAAAATAAAAAATTAGACATAGGCAATGAGGTTCTTAGATAAAAAAAAAGGCTGTACTTAAACTACCGTTAAACGGTCGTCTACTAAAATGCCGTTAACAGATATGACGTCATTGAAATGACGTGTTTGACGGCTTTTTATTGGAATACCGTTCGCTTCGTGCATTTTCGTGGTCGAATTGACATCTTATTATATTGCCGTTGCACATTATCGGTACTGAATGATATTTTCGATAAAATATAGAATATGGCATTTTTTATTGAAAATGATACACAAACTTGTGTTAACTGCAAAATATGCTACATATAGCATTCTCTACAAAACCATCTAACCTACCGTAACGTGGCGTAACGTAACGTCACTGAACGTAACGTAACGTAACGCAACGTAACCTAACGTAACCCTACCTATCCTAACCTTGCGGAAAGTACGTAACGTAACGTAACGCAACGTAACCTTACCTAACCTAACCTAACCTAACCTTGCCTAAGTAACGTAACCTAACCTAACGTAACCTAACCTAACCCAACCTAACGTAACCTAACCTAACCTTGTCTAAAGTAATGTAACGTAACGTAACCTAACCTAATCTGACCTAATCTGACCTAATCTGACCTAACCTAACCCAACCCAACCCAACCCAACCCAACCCAACCCAACCCAACCCAACCCAACCTAACCTAACCTAACCTAACCTAACCTAACCTAACCTAACCTAACCTAACCTAACCTAACCTAACCTAACCTAACCTAACCCCAATCTATACCATTAATATCAAGATTCACACCGTTACTATTTAGCACAAATTGTTAACACAATAATTAAAAAACTGAACGCAATAGCGACCAAAATAACATGAAGTAGGTAGTGCCGATAATGTCCAGCAACGGCAATGTAATAAGATGCCATCAATTCGACCACGAAAATGCACGAAGCGAACGGCATTCCAATAAAAAGCCGTCGAACACGTCATTTCAGTGACTTCATATCTATTAACGGCATTTTAGTAGACGACCGTTTAACTGTAGTTTAAGAACAGCGAAAAAAAAATCGTCGCTTTATGTTGTATAAAAACTACAGAGATAGCAGTATTTAAGGTTCGACTTTGTAGTACATTGTTAGAGAAATCTTAAAGGTGGTATCTCATTAAAATGACAAGGTAGATGTAAATCTTTTTTGAGACTCAAAAAACATTTGTTAACCATAAAAAAATAGCCAAATCCAAAAATAATAAACTGAGAAAAGACATACAATTAACTTGTAGTTACAAAATAATTATAGGTTATGTAGTAATCATAAATATAACCTTGTGCCACCAATACAATGGCCCAAATGTGGCTAAAGTACAAAGAGATGGTTGGAAAACCGAGCCCTAAATCTCTCTTAATCAAAACCAAATCACCAACTCAATTCTCAAAAAAAAAAGGGGGCTGTCATCCTACAAACGCTATAATTTTTACAATTAGAATTGAAAATTTAGATAACTTTTTTGGGTTTGAATTGGCAATTGTTTCAAGAGCCAAAAAAAATAAGGGGTTTGTATTTTTAAAAATTATGTAAAATTAAATTACAAAAAAATATTCTCAGGCATTCATTTTTGACTTTGCTTTTATGATCACCAAACTAAACTAATGACCTACATCAAAAGCTTTATTATTAATATGAAACGATTAAACTCACCTCGACTCCTGTTACACCAAGGGCCTCCTCGATGTTAGGTGTAAGCCTAAAGGGAACTTTTTCTGGAACACGAAGCGTCTTCCCTTTCTCAAAACACACGTTATAGTCAATATGCACAACTTCACCGCTAGTTAAATCAACAAGGACATTATCCAAATGTCTATCACCGAGCCCAATGATGTACCCGATGGTACACATCACAGCGACCGAGTACGAATAATTCCTAATTATCTGCCACCATTCACCCGCACTTATTGAGTGGCACCAGAGTTCCTTTGCTAATAAATCATTTGGTGTCTCTGCCATTAACTCCGTTAGCACTTGCTTTAGCACGGATAGGGGCCACTCTTTGCGATTTTCGGGATTTTTTACACCGTGCTCCTGGAGCAGAGGATTCAATTTGTTGTAGAAAAGTTCTGATGGTCTTAGAACTCCCACACTGGGATTTGAATTACTTCTTTGCCCCTGTAATAACAAGAAAGTAAATAAATAAAAATGTGACTCTCAAACACATTAAAGTAGCAAGGTGTCAGCTTTTTTCCAATTAGAGAATATTCTATTATTAAAGGACTTTCATTGAAACATTGATATCATAACTTTCCTTGTTTTGAATGTTCCGTCAATACTTCCTACTAACTCGATGAATCAGGAAGAGAGTAAAAAGAAAATGGAGACAATAGAGCGGATGCTACAGAAACTGCCAGAAGGTATAAGATATCATATTTAAAAGGACCAAGAAGATCTAAACAAGGAAATGAAATCCATCTGTTAAAAGGCAAATTGGAAAGCAATGGGGTGATAAGAAAACAGTTATTAGTAGAAAGAATTGAAAAAAGGAAATTAAGATAGAAAAACAAAAGAGCAGAGGGGTAGTAATTACGGAAGCAAATATTCCAGACATTAGGTTAAAGGAAGGGGTAAAGGAGTGGTTTGGAAAAGAAAAAATAGGTGAGAGAGCAGCTATAAAGGAACCCTTTAGGTGCGGAAAAAGTACAAAATGGGATAATGGTGACAGATTGAAGTAAGGGGGGGAATAAGAACAGTGAGAACTTATCGGGAATACTCATTGAGAATGGTCTTCCTCTGAAGTAGTGGCAAATTCAATCAATGATGAAAGTAGTAGATGAGAAAATACAAACTAAAAATGCAGCAAACATTTATTATCAGCAAATAATAATTTTACAAGAAAAACAAAAGAATTTTCAAAGCTTCAAAATAAAATGTAAGAAAACAGAGAAACATAGAAAGCAGGCAATGAGACTGACGTTCGATATGGCAGAGAAAAAAATAATAAAAGTTGTAATTCGGACTAATAGGGGGGTTTTAGCAAAGAAGTTTCAAATATATATGCAGAAAGTAAGAAACAGAACGGTATATTAAGAACACGGATTCTATCCAACAGTGGCCAGTTGAAAGCTAATTGAAGAACAAGATAAGATGAAGTCATACAAGAATCAAAGCAGAAACATCCATTCTTTATAGACAATTTTGTTTAATTTAATAGTGAAGGGAAAAACAGGATTTGCGGACTTGTTTTTTTAGTTGAGGAAAGGATGAAAGATGCAGTATTAAACTGTTTATCTATTAATAACAAAAATTTTAAGACTTAAAAGAAAATAAAATAAATGCATTAAACACAGATGCCCTAGTGAATGATATAATTAGTTAAGGGGAGGGATTGTGGATGAATCATATATGCAAAAACCTATTTTAAGAAAACGAGGAAACTGACAGTACAAATTATCTAAAAACAATATGAAATTAATATTCAATATCTGGAGTGTAGTGGTGGGAAAAAATCAAATATATTAAAGCCTGCAATACTGTATTGCAGCCCATACAAAAAATCAAACGAGAACAGCAAAGAACTAGTAGACTCTGCAGTACACAAGTTAAAGAAAACACTGACTGACTCTAACTATTTTAGGGTGAAAGTTAAAATGAAGAACAAAGTAAATTGTAGAAAAGAAGTAAACCCAAATAGAGAAATACATGTACGTCATCAAAACCTGCGCGCCATAGGATTCACCAGTGGCGTAACACAGCGATGTATATTAGGGATCAAAACATTTTTTTTTGAAGTAAACCCAAATAGAGAAATACATGTACGTCATCAAAATCTGCGCGCCATAGGATTCACCAGTGGCGTAACACAGCGATGTATATTAGGGATCAAAACATTTTTTTTTGAAGTAAACCCAAATAGAGAAATACATGTACGTCATCAAAACCTGCGCGCCATAGGATTCACCAGTGGCGTAACACAGCGATGTATATTAGGGATCAAAACATTTTTTTTTGAAAACTTGTAAGTTGATTTATACATGACATCTGTGTACACACAAAATGACTTTTTTGTTTACAATACGTAAAAACGTAAAGGTCAAAGAAATGGCGTTCGCGCGGACTCCAACTTCTTGCTTGTAGTTTCCATATTTGAGGTTAGGTTTGTAACGGACGCCTAGGCGCGAAGATTCACCCGAAACAGTAAGATGGACTAGTCCAGACGTAATTTGGTTAACGGCGCACGATGACGTATATGTATTTCTCTATTTGGGTTTACTCTACCAACGTAAAATGTAGAGGGGCTTAATATAATAATGCAAATATAAAAAAAATTAAGCAATAAAGAAAACAGTCAAGAAACAAAAGAATAGTACCACTGAGTCAACAAAGCAATTGGTGAAATACAAAACAGGATTTTAAGAAGGAAAATCAAATGTAAATCTCAAAAACTATCCGATTATGAATGCAAACACTTGCTAAAAGCTAGAGAAGAATATATTGATATCAAGAGAGAAGAAAAGGGGGAATAAAGAACCAAGTATACAAGAAAATTGAATTTTGCAGCAAAGGAAAATTAGGAATCTTTACAGAAGGACTCAAACGTCGAAGAAAGGACTATCAAGCAGTACCAAAAATACTGTAAAGATAAGACTGAATAATTAAAAGAGATAGGAGTAGAGACAAAGTCTGAATACTTTGCCAAAGTATTTAATATGGAGAATCAAGACAGAGAATATCAAGTAGTTGGAAACAACAAAGAGGAAAATGTAAATATTGTGATAATAAAAACACCCATAAAAGAAGAAATATGGATGTTAATAAATGAACTAAAAAATAATAAAGATTCGGGTAATGGTGATACAGTGACATGGCGGATACAATCTGAGGTAGAAGTGTCACTTGGAAAACTGTACGAACAAGTTACAGAAACATAATGAGTGTAACAAATATCAAATGAAAGGTAAGAGGTGAAGGATTTTCCAATTTATCAAAAAGATCTCCTTTTGATGATGATATGCTAAGTTTATAAACTTGTATTTCCAGTTTTAAAAGTTTTTAGGAAAGCTACAACACTGCTTTGAATAAAAACATCTACTTACAGGACCAGTTTTAGTGTTGGCCTTGGCAGCTTCTCGTTGCTGCCAGCGCTTGTACAATGCAAATACGGGCGTTGTACCATCCACCCAACTAATAAGTCCACTGCGGGGGCCTAGAGGAATCACAGAATAATGTCTAGCCCTGTATAGGTTATGGGAGCTTCCATCGGAGCCCTGAGCCATCATTGTATTCGCTATACTCAAAAACTGCATAATTCTCTCGTCCAAATGCAGATCCTCCAGACCCTTAAACAGATAAGTGTAAGTTTGTCCATCAGACCCATGAAACACGAGCTTCTTGGGTTTAGTTTTAGTGGGCAAAATGGACACAATATTCGACACTCTTGAGATGTTAACTCGGGTTTTAGAAGACGATGCCAAGCCTGGCATTGCAATGACAGTGTCCTTCATGCTTGCCAAAAGTGGGCTGATGTCTTGCATTTTTAACGAGTACGCTGTCCGTTTATGGGCTTTTTGTTGGAATTTGCTCTGGAGAGACTTCAGTGGCTGCCAAGAATCTTGAGGTTTGTCCGGATGATCAGGATTTTTCAATTTTTCTAAAACTTCTTTGATTATATCTGCGTAGCGCTCCTGAAACTGCTTCTCATGTGGGGTTTCCGGATCAACGCTTGTAACAGATTGCAGCTGTTCAAGAATGAAAATGATTGGCTTCATTATAATGCGATACTTTTCTGTAATTAGCGATATCTTTTCGTCTTTGTCCAAATTCAAGTTCTCATTCACTTTTTCTATTTCCACTTCCAGTTGGTGCTGCCTCTGAATAATTTCGCTGTGGTACTGAACAAGGGTTCCCAGCCAAAGTTCATCCCAAAGAAGCGTTATACGTCTAAGCTCCTTGACTAGCAGCTGAACCTGAGTTATCGTTTCGGGTGCTTGTTTGCTTAAAGTTTCTACCATCGACTTGAAGCACGTTTGGAGGACATTTTTGGTGTCTTCATTATCACTCTCGTAGGTATCCTCAATCTCGTTAAGTTCATTGTCTTCATTGTTGTCGTTACCCTGGGAGAAACAGTCTTTAGGCATGGATATTTCCGAAAAATCAAACTTGACGCCTCCTTCAACTGCACCCACCACCGCCGGGAATGTGATCAAATGAGGGGCATCTTCAGCAACCCGGCAGAGGAATTCTGAAACCCTCTGCCGAACATAAGCTTCAGGGTGATTCAAACGTGAAAACAACTGAGGTATTATCACTTTCCAGGGATGGGTGGGCGTGCTAGCCAAGCCGTCTTCCAGAACGTTTTGGAGCTCCCAAGCGTGCTTCACAATTAAACGCAATAGCCGGAGAGTTGCGGTTATGGTGTTGCATTCACCACTTTTACTTGTATCTTCTGAATTAGTCACAAGATGCAGATATTTGAAGTACGCATCTGCACTCAGTTCGTAGTAGGCATAAATCCGCTTCTGGGATTTCCTCCAAATTTGGACGAGGGTTTGCAGTTCATCTTCATGTGCTCCGTATAACACCGGAACCTTCTTCAACTCCTCCAGGATTATGTCGGAGGTGCTCAGTTCGTTGGGATCAATATCGTCTTCATTGCAGCCTGGGGTCAGCGACAATATTCCTACGATCTTCATCAGTTCGTCTTCGTTTATTAATGGCAAGCACTCACGCACGGCTAGTTTGTCTTCTTCCATGAGCGCATTGGAAAGGTCAGAGTTGTGGTCTACGATTTTGCGGCCCCACCGGTAACACCACGTGCCAAAGGCAAACCAGTTTTTAGCTAATGTGATGCACTGATGCACGCTGAATTGCAGAAGCTTTCCCACAGCCATTTCGTTTACAGGTATCACGTTTGTGCCTACATTTTCTATCATGCCAATTTCGGGTAAGACCATGAGAAGCTTCACCAAAGGACTCGTCATTTCTGTTAAGGAAATCTGAAAAAAATTATTGTGTTTAGTAGGTCAATATTTTTAAAATGTCTTTTTATTAATACTTTGAATGCTTGTATTGATAATAAAATATGAGTTTATAGCTAAATGAGTCAGATTAACATGTCAGTATTTTTACTACAGTTTCCATAAAATAAATTATCAGGATATCAAATCAATTGTCAAAATTTGTATTACAATGCAATTGTATGTTGATAAAGCTTAGTTGTTTTGTGCATTCCAATAAATTAAATAGCTGAAAAGCTCTTCGATATTCTTCACACAATTATTTATAATTTAAATGATGTTTGTAAGGAAATCTAAATATTACACAAATTAGTATAAAAAATGTTAACATATTATATTTTTTGTAATAAGGTTTATTAAAGTAGGATCTTTAAAATAAATACATTATTAGAGTGGTAAAACACTCATTTTTTTTATCATGTCATTGTACAGTCGAAATTCCGTATAATGCTGGAAAGTACCTAAAAAATTATTGTATAGAAACGTCACTATATAGAATTCATGTTTAGATATGAAATTAATCTCAAATATTAAATTGTCAGCAACACTATAAGCCATATTTTTATTATAAAACTGAATAAATGTATTAAACACAGCAAGAATAAATTAAGAATAGTTTAACAATTGTCCATTAGCTGTACTAGGCTAACAACAAATTCTATAAAATTTGTGAACATTTTATAATCCACTTGCAAAGTTATCTTTTACTTGATTAAAAACATAAGACAATCTTGAAAAAAAACACAAATTAGGACCAGTATTTTATTTGTACACCTGACTAATAATATGTTAAACGTTTGAAGGAAAAACATCACAATATGGAGGCATTACATCATAACTGAGAGAGGTATTTTATATGTAATTGAGTCTGAAGATCAAGATCCTTGCAAAAATATGATTATATAAAAAAAAAACAACATTAAATGGGAGTTCACTATATGGGTGTTTGCCTGTATTTGTTTGCAAAATATCTACGCCTTTCAGTACTACACTATTAAAATTTAAAAATTTGCTGCAAAAGCATTCAAGCGAATTTTGCAATTTCCAGGATACTAGACTATATTAATAAAAACAGCCGAGCTTCCATAACTTCCATATGTCGAATTTTTAAAGAAATTTCTGCGTCAAGATCGCATTTTACCTCAAATATTATTTCTAAATCTCGAATTTCTTTAAGTCAAATTTTTCTATTACTCGAAGTACAATTTGGGAGTTTTGAAGCCGATGAACTATCTTAATTCGAATTCTTGTACTGAATATTTTTGGGTAAGAAAAAGTGAATGTTTTAAGCCGGAAGTGACTCTGACAATTCATAATTGCAGTAAGTACTGATAATCGTACTAATAGCGTAAGTAATTTTCACAGAAACCTTATTTCTAAAATCCCTCTAATAAAGGGGCTGTAAATTATAAAAATGCAAAAATTGTAAATTTTATAAAAGCGAATGCCTTTAACTCAAGACTATTTTCGGCTCTGTGTGAAGAAGTTGGCGCCGATCATACGTCGCTCTTACTTCACACAGAAGTTAGATGGCTGTCGCGAGGGAAAATGTTTGTTCGTTTATTAGAATTGAAAACAGAAGTGGAAATATTTCTAATTGGCAAAAATCAAATTTAACCGTTTATTTCGACAACACAAATTGGATTGCAAAACTTTCTTACTTGGCAGATATGTTCTCCATTCTAAATCAACTAAATTTATCTATGCAAGGAAACCAATCCAACACTTTTTCTATGCAAGATAAAATAGAGGTGATGAAAATGAAATCGATGAAGTATTAAAAGAACAGAATTGAATTTTTTCAAAATGCTTCCAAATTATTCTCAAATGATTACAGAGAATTATGAGTTTGATAAAGAACGTACAAATTATTTAATTCAATATCATCTTCAAAAATTAATTGAAAAATTTGACAAATATTTTCCAATATTGATAGCAGAAAATTGTGGATTCGAGATTCCTCCAATAACTGGGATAATACTAATTTATCACCAACCCACTATGACACTCTGCTTGAATTAACAAAGGATTTAAGTTTGAATTCACTTTTCAAGAAAAAAAAGTTTGAAACAATTTTGGATACATACTAACAAAGAATATCCGCACCTGTTCACAATCGCCATACAACATTTATTGCTTTTTGCTTCTACATATCTGTGTGATAAGGGATTTTCCACAATGGTCAATATTAAAACAAAACAATGTAATCGACTCTTGTATGCGAATTAATTAGGTACATTCAAGCTTGTTAAGTTTTATTATTATATTATTATTACCTTATTGAAAATTTTGTTGTATCATATTAAATTATTTTTACATATTAAAGTATTTCAATTTTTGTTTTACAAAGTTATTTTGTTGTATAAGTAAATAATACCATACTAATATATTAAATATTATGTTACGTTTCGTTTTATGATTTATTTTTTCATTATTATACTTAGTATATAATATAATAAAAGAGTTAACACATATGGAGACCCCACAAAAGATAGTAAACCTTGTTGAAGTGACATTAAAAGATACAACAGCAGTAGTGAAAATTGGAAATGAAATAACAGACAGCTTTAAAATACAAGAAGGGGTCAGACAAGGAGATATGCTATCGGCAACACTATTTAACGTAGCACTAGAGAGTGCAGTTAGGAAAGGAAATCTGGAAGGAACTATAAATGTTACAAAGGTTCAAATTATTGTTTATGATGGTGACGTGACAATTATAAGTAGAACGATAAATGGTTTAATAGCAGCTTTTACGAGACTGGAAGAAGAAACAAAAAATGCAAGGATACAAAACACATTCTGCAAATAAAAAATATCTAAACACTAAGAACTTACGCAGTAAAGTAAAACTGCAAGTATACAAGACTCTGATCAGGCCAGTAGTAACATATGCAATGGAAACATGGACAGTGATCGAAAAAGAAAATTTATTTAAGAGAGATACTAAGAAAAATAATGGGACCGATACGAACAGAAGAAAATAAACTCAGATCAAGAATGAACTTTGAATTAAGAAGGGATATGCAAGGACAAGATATAATTACATACATTAAATCACAAAGAATAAAATGATTAGGGCATGCAATGAGAGCAGATAAAAAAAAGAGCGATAAGAATTGACAGGCTGAACACCAACAGAAGTAAGGAGAGGTAGACCCAGCACAAACTGGCTTAATGACGTAAAAGATGATTTAAATAGGAAAAAAATAAGTGGAAGGAGCAATGCAACAATAGGAAAGAATGGGCAAAAACTGCAGAAGGAGCCACGACCAACAAGAAGTTACTATGATAGAAGAAGGAAATATGGGAACCAATCCATCAAAAAACAGTTCTGACTAATTCTCTATTGAATTTGAACAACGAAATCTTCTAAAATTCTTAAAACTACATACATAACTGTTACTTTTGTTCCTTGGCAGCTTCATTGGTGTTTATTTTCTGGTGCAGTGCAGTTTAACTTTATACGATGGCACCTCATAGAAATGCGCTAACGTTGAAAGAGAAAATCGACTTAATTTCATTAAAAAAAAATAAGTGTGAAGTGAAAAAACAGGAGAGCAGTAGAAAATTTTTAAAAGCTTTGTTGCAAAAATTATGAAAGAAGAGCAGAAGATACTTAAGGAGTGGACTGAAAATGGTAGTGATTCGCGAGTGGGAAAATTTAAGTCTTGGTGATAGAGTGATTGCGGACAAAGTTGTTTTTGAATGGTTTTGCCGAGCACGTGCCAATAATATTCCTGTTTCCGAGCCTCTAATTCAGGAGAAAGCCAGGGAAGTGGCCCGCGAATATAAAATTGAAAATTTTCAAGCTTAAAATGGTTGGTTGGATAGATTTCGTAGTCCTCACAAAATCTCTTTCAAATCCATCCATGGAGAATCAGCACAAGTAGATGAAACCACAATTGAAAATTGGAAACTGAAAATTCCTGAAATAGTTTTGGGATTTTCTCCATGTGACATTTTCAATATGGATGAGACAGAGTTGTTTTTTCGCGCTCTACCGGAGAAGACAATGTGTTTAAAAAATGAAGTGTAGTGATGGTAAAATTGGTAAAGATTGATTAACGGTACTGTTCTGTGCAAATCTCACAGGTGGAAAAATTAAACCATTAGTGATCGGTAAATCTTTAAAACCTCGTTGTTTCAAACAGCTGCAACTTGATAAGCTGCCGGTAACATGGAAGGCTAATGAAAAGGCCTGGATGACCCGTGAAATAATGACCGAACGGCTAGGTGAATTAGACAGAAAGACGGGAAGACGAAAAAGAAAAATTTTGCTGTTTTTCGATAACACCACTTCACATTCGACTATTGACCTTCATAACATCAAACTGGTATTTTTTCCAGCAAATTGTACTTCTGTGTGCCATCCACTCGATCAGGGAATAACTCAAAATGAAATATCGTCGCTCTATCTTAAAACATTTAATTTCTATAACGGATTCAGCAGAAAATCAATTAAGTTTGTTTAAAATACGTGCAAAGAGGGCTCACAGAACCTACTCTGTTGTAGGTAATTAACAGGCCATTGGCCTATATACAGAAGAAGAAGAATATTAATTGATAGCGCCTTGATTACTGACGACACCAGCTGCAGTATTGCTGCAAAAAACTGCTTCCTGTCTAAACAGTCACAGATTCTTATTGAGGAGGATGAAGAAGATGATGACGATGACGGCAATAATGTAGAGCAAAATAAAATCCCAGAAATATCCAACTATGTGGAAGCTTTACATCATGTTCGTTTACTCAAAGAGTTTTGTTTAAATAAAGGAGATAATAGTTCTCTAAAACATGTAAATAATTTGAAAAATAATTTCGAGCACACAGACTCATAACCGCAAACAAACTAAAATAACAATTTTTTTTAATCAAAGGTCTAATTAATCAGTGTATGTAGTTAATCATTTTGGGTGTACTTTTATTACATGTAACTTTATATTGGGTAAATATATATAAATATTAATAAAATCTATTACATAATTTGTATTATTATTTTAAAAAAAAAAGAATAAAGAAATCCCCTCTAGTACGGACACCCCTCCATAGTGGACACTTCTGCTGGTCCCACGAGTGTCCACTATAGAGAGGTTTCACTGTATTAGACAAATAGTTTGGAACGTGTGATTTCTGACGCGTGGTGTATATCAGGAGTGTTTCCCTTTTCAACGTTTGAGCGGCATATTTCGAGCTTCGATTCAAATAATTTGTTCTCATTTTGTGGTCTGCGCATCGATCGCGCATTGCGATTTTCGGATCGGAGTCAATTGGAACAAGAGAACGCTTTCAATTCTCGACAAGTGCAGACTTGAATTTTTAATTAAGGTCGCTATGACATGGAAGTTTTCCAATTTGTAAATTTTCAAGTGATTAGGGAAAGTTTAAACACGGTTGTGTGATAGTAAATCTTTCCCTGGGAGTATTTCCTAATTTTTGTGCATCGTAGAGAGTTTTTCTTTCTGCCAATTAACATCTTATGGTAAGATTAGAAGGTCCTTATTCCACTTATTTCTTTTCTAAGACAGTTGAATTTATTTAGGCAATTATCCAGTAGCCGAAAGAGTGGCATCTTATGGCATTAAACAAATGGTAGCTGGAAGAGTGAAAAAAACATCCGGAACCTGATCGAATTTATAACGACGGGGGAAATTCCGCTAGCCGATAGTTCCAGGCCAGGAATCTCAGCGCAGGTGTGCGTATAGCGAGTACTTCGGATAAAGATAACCTACGTTCAAGGTTTGTGAGTCTACTTTTTACCTTACCTGCGTTGGGTTGATAAGTTCATGGAATTTCTAGAACTATACAAAAACGAATAACAGCAACTTGTTTAATTACGTAGTCACATTTATAACAAATTATAATAAATACACGACAAAACTTTTTTTGTATTTAGTTAAATATTTTAATTATAAACCCTCTTGTTCAGATTTAATTCACTTTGTATTTGAGAATTTGTTAAATGGCCTGCAGGGTACGAGATATTATTTTCTGATTAAGTTCATACAAAAAGGGAGAATTTTGCGTATTATTATAATCATCCGTGCGTATATACCAATTATTTTGGGTAATTAATCTGGTTTTGTGTATGCGAGGCCTCGAATATTCGACTCTAGACGTGAAATCGGAGGTTTGTGTAGCATTTTTGAAGTGGATTAACGCTTCCTAGTTTACTGATATACGCTTGATTGTTTTCCCTAGCAATTTTGGTTTCAGTTCTGAATTAAAAATTAAATCAGAGAAATACGTACTGTGGTCCGTTCATGTTGGTTAATGAATGTAAATTAATGTACATATATATATATATATATATATATAACTCGGGGTTGTGATCCTGATTCTTTTTTTTTGTAACGTTTTTATGTTTCATACATATATATTTTTGTATTGACTAATTTTGCTGGATCATTATATTTTTGGGAACTGTATATTACAATTGTGTTTTATTCTGTCTTGAACGATAAGTTTAAAATTTACCGAAGCAAGGTAAGTTCGCATCCAAGAAGGTTCCTGTTTACCCTAAGTTATCTTCGAGGAGGAAAGGGTTTTTTTTTAAACAGGTGGCGCCTAGGCTTACATCGAACCACCCTTCTTCGACTGTAGCTGGTCGAACCCTTGTCTTCGATATCTGGACCTTGTTTAGGAATTTGATGTTTGATAATTAGTGTGTGAAAAATTATTTTTTTTGTCGTCGCCGTCGTATAACTAGGCGTCACAAGTTTTCAAAATACTGACCATTTATTTAATGAAATACATATGTATGTGTCAAAAAAACCTATAGGTTTCTAATGTAAAAAAATACTTACCAAATTCTGTTCACTGCCCTGCAACCACATGGCCAGTTTGAGCAAAATCCTGCTGCTTATTTGCCGCATGTCCTGATTACAGAAAATCTCTGCATTCTTGTAGATCGCCGTTGAAGCAGACGCGCACAAATTAAACACAAGCTGCTTGTTCTCGTCCATCCCATACAGCAGCTTAATTGATTCTTTCACAGATTTGGCTACGTCCACAGTACATGTACTAAGTTCCATTGTTTTCTGCATTAGAAGATTTCCTATGCTCTGTATGTCTAGCTGCTGGTTGGCAGTTTCCATTTTAAATACGTCTTCTTGGGACAAAAATTTGTTGATGTGTGAGAGTGCTAGATTGTAATTCTTCTCCTTGCGTGCCCTTCGTATTATATGCAGCCGTAAACTGCTGCAGAACGAGTGAAAAC
This sequence comes from Limonius californicus, assembly GCA_014611495.1. Lineage (NCBI taxonomy): Eukaryota > Metazoa > Arthropoda > Insecta > Coleoptera > Elateridae > Limonius > Limonius californicus. The sequence continues at coordinate 16,350 of JABXWE010010137.1, forward strand.
CTGGATTGTGGTGGTCTCTGGAGAAGTATTCGGACCACCATAAAATTTTAGATAGGATCGTGGAGTCGACTTTTTCAATGTCGTTCTCGAAGTTTTCAGACACTAGAAACACGTTGCTGGCCAGGGAATTGTTTAGAACAGTTTTTAAACCATTTGCTACGTAATGCATCAACGAGACTGTCTGTAAGAATTCTGAAGGCAATGCAAGTAAATTGTCCTGCAATGTTTCTTGTATAACTGCTACACTTTCATTGACTTTTGTTAATAACAAGTCATTTTCAGGCATATCAATGTTTAAAGCAATGTTATAAAGATTACTCTCAGTTTTTCGCAGTGTATCATAAATGCTCCACGAGTTGGCCTCATTTTCAGCAGGTTTCCAAGTGTTCAACTGGTTAAATGCATGAAGTGTTTCTGTATCCGACAAAGCTTGAACACAGCTGTAATCCACAGTCGTAAACGAGTACCTTATTCCATTTTCATTTTGTCCAAAAGCCAAATTCTCGTTTTGCCATTGAGCAACTTCGCTCCATTCATTGAGCTCTTTGTAGCAGTTTAAAATCTGATTCGAAATGAAACACTGAACTTGCACGTCTACGTCAATACTTTTACGACGAACTTTCTCTCCTGGCATTTGTTCCGTCTCTGTTGGCTTCATTATGGTGGACTCAAAGATTGTTTTGTAATTTTTCGCTGCAATTTCATACCTAAACAAAACAGTTCACATTAGTTTATACATGAATATATGAATGTCATAATTTCAATAACATTTATTTCATTAATTATTATCTTAATATGTGTTTCTGCATATTTAAAATATCATTAACAAAAGCTGTTCAAAGTTACAAACAGGTGTAGTTATGGTAATAACACATTTGATATTGGTGTGGATCGTTGCTTTGTCTTCTCTTCCAAAGTTACTAATAATGGCAAATGTAGGAAATCCATTTGATTATTAATAGTAACAGCGTGGGAGTGCTTATAGGTGTATTTCACATAATGGAACGGGACGATGTCCAAAAAACTAACAAAAGAAAAGATCGGGACTGTCAACAAAATATACCGACCGCTGTGAAAATGGAATTGTAGAGACAAATAAAAACGAGGCTAAAGAAAATGAGAAAGAAGAAAAAAATATAAACATGAAAATAGGAACATGGAATATAACATCATTAAGAAGCAAAGAATATGAAGTAGCACCAAAAAATGGAAGAATACAAAATACAGCTGATAGGAATAAGTGAGACAAAGAAAGTGGGAAACGGAAAACTTAAAATAAGAAAATACAGTATATATTATTCCAGAGTTGAAATAGGCCAACGAGCTAAAGAAGGAGTCGGAATAATGGTAACCGAAGAGGTAGAGGCAAGGATAATAGAATTTAAGCCGGTATCGTCTAGAATAATGTACATAAAATTGGAAATGGAAGAAACATGGTACATAATACAAATATACGCACTAGTAGAAGGAACTAAGAGGGAGGAAATGGAGGAATTTAATACGGAGCTACAAAATACCCTAGACGACATTAAGGAAAGAAGCGAGGAAGTCATATTGATGGGAGACTGGAATGCGAGAATAGGAAATGACGAAAATAAAGGAATTGGGTGCATGGGTAAATTTGGAGAAGAAATAAAGAATAGAAATGGAGAGAAGATGATCAGATTCTGCCAGATAAATGACTTAATGATAGGAAACTCGTTCTCGCAACACATACTAGAAAAATACACATTTATAGTAGAAGGAAGAGAAGGGAAAATTATCATTGACTACATCGTCTATACACAAGAAATGACGAAATAAAGGAAACTATGACGAAGAGTAGAGCGGAAATAGGGACACAGTCACAGACTAGTAATAGCAGAACTGAAATGGAGGAAAATGGAACAGATGGAGGAAAAGAAATATAGCAGAACAGCAATAAAAAGACTTAAGGATGCAGATCGGAAGAAGACATACCAAGAAAAAACAGATACGAATTTGAGATATTGGAGAGGGAAAAAAGTGGTTGGAATTTAGAAGATCAATGGAATAAATTCAAAGATATAGTATTACGAGTCGCAGAACATATTTGCGGAAGGCTAAATGTTAATAGACATTGCAAGAGAACGAGCTGATGGAAATAGAGATACAGGAAGAAAAAAGCATGGAAACAATATAACAGCACAAAGTCGGAACACGATAGAACAGAATATGACAAATATAGGAAAAACGTGAAAGAAATGATAAGGGAAGCAAAAAAGAAGAGCTGGAAAGACTTTGGCGATGAAATGGAACAAAGCTACAAAGTAAATAATAGGAGTTTCTGGAATAAAATAAGAGCTTTAAGGGGCGGGAAAAGAAAAGAGATAAAGGGCATAAGAGATAAGAATAACGGTATAAGGACAAACTTAGACTTAGAGGAAAAGTCTTAGCCCGACGCTATTCATATTAATAATGGACAAAATAATGAAAAATACCAAGAAAAGGACTAAACACCTCCAGGTAACAATAGGATACACAAATATGCTTCCAGTGAAAATGGAAGGACTGCTATAGGCTGATGATATAATATTAATGGCGGATACACAGAATAAAATGCAGTCCCTACTAAACATTTGGGTAGAAGGGATAGAAAAAATGAACATGAAAATTAACATCAACAAATGTAAATGTATGAAGATAGACAAACAGGAGGAAAATATAAGAAATAGAGACTCGATTAAATGTAAAGAAGAACAAATAAAGATGGTGTCAACTTGCGAGTATCTAGGAGCGATGTTCACAAACGATGGGAAAATAGACCTAGAAATAGCGAACAGGGCAAGGATGGCGACAAAAATTAACTACAGCCTAAACAAGACAATATTCGGTAAGGGAGAAATAGGCCAAAAGACTATGCTTCAGGTTTACAACTCAATCACCATACCAACGATACTATACGGCAGCGAAGCATGGGTAACAAACAAAAAGCATGAGAGCACAATTAATGCAACAGAAACGAAACAACTAAGAAGAATTGCGGGAAAGACAAAAATGGACCGCCTAAGAAGTGACTACATTAGAGGAGAACTAAAGCAGGAATCGATAGAGGTAAAAATCAAAAAGAGGAAACTAAACTGGTACGGGCACATAATTAGAATGAAGTAGACCAGGCTGGTAAAACGAGTTATGGAGGCGAAAAGACACGGGAAAAGAAGAAAGGGAAGGCCGAGGAAAATGTGGTTGGGACAGATAGAGGAGATAGGGAGAGAGAGAAGTAAGACGCTACAGCAAATGAAGAAGATGGCCGCAGACCCGAAGAACTGGAAGAAATGGATAAATGAAGATTAAGAAGTAACACCTCCGACGCTCCGAAGGGGCATAAGGAGGAAACGAGAAGAAGAAGAAGAAACAATTTGAACTTCCAAAATGACAAAAAGTAAAAGACTGAAATAATTAGAATTTTTAGTTTTTAAATACGTTTGTTTTCTTTACTCAATATATATACTAGCAGCGAAAAATACTAAGTAATATTTATTTAAGCGAGGTATTTTGGGAACCATTACAATAAAATCGTCATTTCGGTAACATATTAATAATACTATATAAATGTTATTTAACTTTAGTAGCTTAAGCAAAATCCACATAAAATCGTTCAATAAGTGATATTGTTTAATTCATGTCTAAAATTAAAGCGTAAATTCAAAAATGTAGTAAGATTCATTATAATTTAGATTTTGTAACCTAAAGTTCATAAAAAAGTTTGTTTTATCCTTCCATTGATATTTATTTGCGGTTTACAGGTTAAATGTACAACTCGCTTTATTGAGGATTCATTTTATGAACAATTGAGAAAGTGCACTTAAAAAAATGTATTTATAATGTTGCCTAGAAAAATTAAACACATATTGATACTGATAATGAATCATCTAAACTTGAATAATAATTATGAAATAAAAGATTACACTTGAACCTTTCTGATGCAAATCCGGCATGAAAAAATTTCATTCAATTGACTGATTTTTTGTTTAAAAATACATATAATATGGTAGAGTCTTCTGCAGTTAATTTCAGGGGTATTTTCACAAACTTGGAATGTACAAATGAAGCAGAAGCTTTTTTTTTTGAGGTTTTCAAATTACAAACTCTATATTTGTATTTTGAGCAACGTCAAAGTATGGAATTTATGTTTATGTGGTCACAGACCAATCCTTTCAGAAGATCATCATCAATATTTGGCACTCTGTAAATCATCAGTTCCATGTTTGCATGCTTAATGCATGTCTCTCCGTCGGTGTTTCGTAAGAACCACCCAGAATGGTTGATACCTTGAAGAAGTTGCTAAAATCTTGTTTTGCTTCAGTTTCTACATGTTTCTTGTGCAGATTTTTGAATGAATCCAATAACACTATTTTTTCTTTTAATTCTTCCGTGTACCAAAAAACTATTCTTTACAGGGCACATTTTTGTGTTTTATCTTTTTCCAGGAACTTCTGCACAGATCTTCTTAAGTCTTTTTCTGCTTCAATACCTTCAACTAGCTCTTTTCCATTATTTTCTTTTGTTTCTGACTTTCAGGCGTTAAATCATTTATACTAGTTATCAATCCTTGCTGTTTTTTGTTCCTGTGCCTTTCTCTATTCTTCCTTCTTTTTTCTTTTGTCATTTTAGTTCTATGCTTTCGCACTCTTTTTCACGCCTTCCTTTTTTTTATTTAGCAGATTATTCGGGGATTTTATGAGTATTATTTCTTTTTTTTTTTACTAATATCTAAATGATAAACAGTTTTTTTTCCTTTTGTTTCGGGTGGCTAACTAAATTTTTTCACATTTTAACCAAAAGTATTCTTTATATGAGTGGATTTATTTTCTTCTTTAAACTCTATAGTTTCGTTTTCTTTAGTCATTTCACTACTTTTGTTTTCTTTGGTAGTTACAGCAGTCTTTGAATTGGATTTGATTAAATGAAGGTAAAATTAAATACTTAGCGAGCAGAAAGTGTAGCTAACAAACAGTGCATCAATATAAATTTAAAAGAATAAGACAATAACGGTAACTGATCTAGGAGCAAAAATAACAAGCAATGGTGAGCTGACCAACAAAATGGAAAGGCGAATAATCTATGGATTAAAAAGTGCAGCCGCCCTAAATGAAGTGTTAAGGTCAAAAAATATTTCAAACAAGACAAAAGCGAAAATAAACAAAACAATTATTAGGCCTGCAGTGACTTTTAGAGGAGAGACTTGGATACTTCGACAAAATGTAACTAAAGTATTTGTGTTTGAAAGGAATACTAAGACTATTTATGGAGGAGGAAAAGAAGAGGGGAACTAGAGAAGAACGAACTAAGAAGAAGTAGGCAAAAAAATAAAGAACCAAATGTAATAAGACAAAATCACTTAGGATGATTAGGGCTTCGGGCGCATGATAAGGATGAATGAAACAGAATTCCCAGACAACTGCTATCCCAAGACGCAGACAGAATCAATAGAAGGGGAGGAACAAAAGCCCTGGCCTGTCATGCTAACATCATTACCTGGTTACTAGTTTAGTATACATACCACATTCAGTTAGAAATTCTTTTGAATGACTGTATAAGTTATCCCATTTAAGTTTACCATCGTAATATTTAAGTTTCGATTTTACTAATGTTTTCACAGATACCTCCTCAAAAATGTATTCATTTGTTAAATATTTTCATCATTTAAACTTTGTATTAACCACATTTATTATAATACTTTTAAAAATAAAATGTATCCTTACAAAGACGACTTACTAATGGAAACTCCTTTTATCTGAGAACTTTATGGAACATTTAGAAAATCAAGTTTTTCAATAAAGTCAATCAGAGTTCTTGGTTTCTTTATGTTGATAAAATTTTCATTCATTTATTCTTGTTAGGCCTATCTGGAGCATGGGGCTTCTTGCTTACTAAGGTTTCTCTAGCTTTGTTTGTAAATTGGGTGGCTAACTTAATGCAAGTTTGTTATTACTTCTAGTTTTGTGGTGTTTCGTATCATATTTCTTCATTCTACGAAATAGCCAGGTCTTCGACAAACCCTCTCATGCCTTATTTTTAAATTTCGTCTTGGTATTTTTCGTGTTTCTCAGTGTATTGTCTTTCTTTACCTCCAGTTGAAGTGCAGTCCAGTGCAGAATATCTCCTTCTTTGCTTATTGTATGTCATATTCACCTCAATTTTCTTGGTAGTATTGTAATGTCCACTCTTTTTCGGCCTGTTATGTTCAAAAGCTCTTCCTTCGTGATTGTGTTTGGCCATACCTACTATTTTCCTGAAATACTTCTTATGAAAATCTGTGCTCTTTTTAAAGTGCCTTTCGTCTCCTTCCACGATTCTGATCCATACAGAGTATTAGTTTTGTTTTTAGCGATATTTCTCTCCAAACCCACATTTTATGTAGAACATGCTTTGGGTATTCTTATTTGGACGTCTTTTTTTCTGGTTGTTCGAAAATTCATCTACTTCTGAATAACTTCTTTGCACTGCACTTTGACCACTAATACTTATTTTCATTAATTTAGTTTTGTTATTGTTTATTTGCAATCCTTAACTTATTGGTTTCACTATGATATTGATGTCATCCACAAATTCTAGGTTTCGTAGTTTTTCAAACATTCTCCACTTCTTATTCCTCTTGTTACGTCCTTGGTTTTATTCATCATTCATTTATATGGAATATTGTATTAATTGTAATTTGCTTAGTATTGGGTGCACATTTGGCACTGATCATATAGAATCATGAAATATGCTGAGGGCGTAAGAGAAGTCAATGAAATTTAGACATACTAGGGTTTATCATTTTAGAGATTGTTGGATTATAATCTGTATAGTATTGATTTTCTCTGCTGTTGATCTTCCTGCTTGGGTTCCCGCTTTGTTCTTCCTTAGTATTTTATCTAACCTATTTCTCATTCCCTCTACAATTATTCTTGTAAATAATTTGATTATAGTATTGAGTAGTATCATGTCCCTCCAATTCTTATACCTTGATGTATCTCCATTTGTTTGTATTTTCGCAACTTATCCAACTGGAATTTTCTCATTTTTCCATATTTTGTTCGTTAGGGGTTCTAGTATTTTTCCTGTCAAGTTTGTATCTGTTAAAATGTTTCTTGCCTTGGTTTGGCAAAGTCTTCCTTGATTTTCTAGTTCATTTAGATAACATTATTTATAATATCAAATTAATTAACATATCAATTAAAAAAGGATTATAAATTATCAATCGAAGAAGTGTATCTCAAATGCCACTTAGACTTAATCAAATGTTTCGATTACGTATTTTGGTGAAATATCAGGAAAAAATGCAACAAACTCAACAAATAAATTTACGGTAATTTTTAAAATAATCAAAAAGACTTCGAATACCTTTACTAAGCACCAAGCGAAAAACTAATGATTTGCTGCATCAGGCGTTTACAAATGAAATTGTTACCAGATCTAACATTAATACAGAAAAATCAAAACACTTGCTAGAACAATCACTTATCCACGTTAAAAACACTATAAAAATTAACATCTTTGTGATGACAAACACGAATATGTATTTGAAGCATTTGAATCCCACACTGTACCTTTTACAAATGAACAAATTGAACTCTCCATTCAGCACTGTTAGGAACTTTCAAATACAAATTCAAAACCGAGATTAACACAAACATCAAATGTGTATGTGTATATTACTTTTGATAATGACATATTAAACACACGAATAAAGGTAATAAATCAAATAGAAAATGTGATAGAAATTATTAACAGTTTCATATTAGCAATTAATTTAAAATAGTATTTGGTAGTATATTTTTTGTTTTAAACACGTACCTTTTATTTGCTTGTTCGGCAGCAAATTTCACCCATTCGAATCTCCTGTCGGCGATCTTCTTACACCAGGTGTACAATCCATATATGGCTTCGTTTTCTCTTAAATTCAACAGAGCCAATGTGACATACATGACTGCACGTTCGAAATCAACAGTGTTGGTCTTATTAGCCGCTACTAAATTTTTCAGCAGGGCTTGGCCATGTCGCAAGGCTATGGTAGACTGTCCCGCGTGTAGAGCAACATGGACAATTACAATTCGAATTCTTGACAGCCATTCCTTACAAGTGCTAGCGTTGGTATGGAAGAACGTGCGAACAGGTTTGGACGACGGTGGCATAGCTATGGCGCAACCTTCTGCTGCGTTGTAGATTGCCTTTTCCAGGTGCTCCATAAACTGAAGCAGCATTCTTACACGTTTCTGGTCAACTTTGGTGGTAGTTGTTGATTCCTAAAACAAACAGATAGGTATTGGTCGCCCAAACAGCTGTTCACAATTTAATTAAGTTTATGTATAAAATAATTCTCAACAAATTTATTTCAAAAAATCACACTGAAATTGTTAACATGTGAAAGAAAACACGGTAAGAATCATATTAATAATGTTACAAATTGATTTACTTAAAACCTTTTTATGTAGCTTGCAAGGTTTTAATGACAAAAGTCGATTCATTATAGCTTTAAATAAGGGAAAAAACTTTTAAACGGTCTGGATAAATTGTGTATTGAAACCTGTTCCCATGGAATAAAATATCCAGTTCAAAACCAACATCCAGTGTGCTGTTTCCCAAGTATAAGTGTTTATATAGCTTTTAAAAATATGTTTCGTGTTGAAATACATATAAAAAAATCACCGAAAAACAAATAAAACCTGTGGAGAGTACTAATATTGTTTTGATTTATTAATTAATAAAATATTCATTTACTTTTGTTCAATTATTAAACTTCTCTATTTTTCATCAGCACAAAACATTAGTAACAAAGATTACGCTTTCTTTGATGAGCCTTAGAAATATATTTAAATACAATTTCCAGAAACTTTCAATCTCTTTTCTCCAAATATTAACAAAATCGAAATTTCTCTAGTTTGAAAGTTTCTTATATTGAATTTAACCTAATTCTTGTAGCTCATTGGAAAACAAAAAACTTAAAAAATATTTAAATTTCATACCTCCCCATCATTTTTGGCTTTCATAACATCTTTTGCCAATTGTTTCAAAACAGCTTCGAAACTAGTAAACGTTTCGTTTGGTTTTCCCAATGGCGTGCGTAGTTTGGAATTAACACACAGCTGGGCTGCTTCGAAAGTTGTCCAATTGTTCAGTACAGCGCGAGAGGTCAGAGCTAAGCCCCGAAACGCCTCCATATTGACGGCATTAACTTGCAAGTCACATTCCACGGGCCAGCAGCAGGTGAAAATGTCCTCCAACCAATTCGGGAAATGCTCTTCCCCATGCAGCAAATACTTCATGAACATCATAAAATGGAGAGGCAACATTTCGCCATAAACCGAACCTGACAAGTGCAAGTGTTGGGCCAAGATGATCGTGTAATTGTTGTAGGAATTCAAATCGGTGCACCTCAGTTTGGCCTGCTCAACGGAATAGATTTTATTGAATTGAATTATTGTGAGGTCCCAGGGTATATTTTCAGACAAAGTTGTGTAGATGTCGCGGATCTTTTTGTTGTTCGAGTTCATATGGAGGACACACAACTCGTTTACAGAAATAAGAAATGCATTGTTCCAAGAAAGTTCTTTTTTATACAGCAGCTTTTTCAAATTGCGACTCACGGCTAGCACAATTCGATTGTCGAAACTGTAACCGCACTTAACCAACACCTCGGCAACTTTGCTAAACTCCGGGCGGCTGTATAGAATCACCAAGTAGGGCTCCGAGTGCACCAAAACATCGCTTAACCATTGCAATACCAGAAGAGTTGTTTCTGAACTTGTAGTACTGCTTAAAGTCTTGTAAAGGACGTCCAAAATTAAAGCAAAATTTCCCGAATTCGGAGACTTGCTGGTTACGTCGCCAATAACAAGTCCGTCTGATAAACCCATGATGCCGCCCATTATATTGTTTCCATTTTCTGGCTTGTTGCTAACCAGGCTGCTGCTTGCAATAAAGTGGTTGTAGCACTTGCAGTGCGAATACAGCAAATACAAGAGGCTGTACTGCAATGACGGTGTATTTGCACTTAACTGTTGGCTGTAGGGCTCCAATAATACGGCTAGAAGTTCCAACATGCTCGGCTTAAGAGCCCACAACCCTATAATTGAGCCACTGGAATTAGCCAGCTGCGACAAGCAACGCAGCAGAAACAGCACAGCTAATTCGGGGTCGTCGGTATATGTAGTGTCTGCAAAAGGATTGTTTTGGCACAACGGGGTTAAATTTGGCACAATTTGCCTGTAGACCATCTCGAGGTCTCCCAGTACGCATCTACAACAAAAATGCAACATTGTACACGAGGCATCAATAGAAATAGTTGCACCCCCCCTCTTTTACCCTTTACTAAAACAATCAAAAAGTTTAAAATAATTAATATAAACAATGTTCTACAATTTGATCTAAGTAAATATTATTTGGAACTTCCAGGTTCACTGAAAGTAACATAAACTATCTTATTTAATATGGAACACCTATTAAACATATAGACTGTCTATTATTGCAAGTACACTCACTAAGGTAAACTCTGGAACGGTAAGAGATAAAAGATCAGTTAAATGGGACAAACGCTGCCTAGGAGTGTAAACCTGTTTTTGGCTTGCCCACAAATATGCGCAGGTCACTAGGAAAGCATGAACAACTGCTATTGGCCCCCCAAAAAATAAGCTCTTTATTGAAGTAAAAAATATATATGACATTTAAGAAAATGTATATTTGCGCTAAGTCTCTCAAGGAAAACTAGTAATAATTTCAAACATATTTTTCTAAATATTGTTAAAAAGTATTTGTAACTGTTTTCTCTAAAGTTTTTCTGTATTCCTACCCCTACACTTTTATTAAATTAAGTGTTTCACTCCATCTAGTAAGCTGTACATATTTTGAGAAAAACAAAAATAGCATTAAGGAACAAGTTTTATACCATGTATTAACTTTGTATCTCTTATGTTATGGTGATCCCAGTATGTTCTTAGAGTGCTAACAATATGTAGCGACTTTCTATCCTATGCCTGTTTCGTGTTTTTAGAGCTACAGACGTAGGGGTCCTACAGCTTAACGTGGACTCCGAATCACGGAAAGTGTAAACACTTCTATTCCAGAGAAGATTTACTAGGCAGAATACCTCGTTGGTTAGCCTTTAATGGCAACCGAGAATGGCCATTAAAAGTCCAATGTTCCAGTACTAGGAATTGAATTCCAGACCTTCAGCGCATAGGTCTAAAGTGCTAACCTCTAGCCCATAACTGTCTCTTTGAGTATCTTAGGGTACTTTTTTTTGACGAATCATAAAATTTTTACGAAATTTTCGTTATTTATAGTGCCATGACTCACATAAAATGTTTCCTCTGAAGTTATTTATTATTTTTCAACGATTTTTTAAAACTAAAATCCACATTTCTGAATTTAAAAGTTTTTATTGTAAAACCGGTCGGTCGCATAGCCCAACGCTGCTGGTGTTTTGGTGCTATTTGAAATCCCTTTGATTCACTACGATGAACATTAAATTCTAATAAACAAAAATACAGTAAAAAGCTGATAAAAACATAGACATTGACTAATACAATATTAGAATATTAATAAATAAATAATTATATAATTAGAATAAGAATAACAGTGTTTATGTTTTATCTACACCTAAATTAAGAGGCAGAGTCAAATGAAAACCTTAAAAAAAATTGACTGAAGCACTGTCAAAAACAAGTATGTCCCCTACCGTTTTGGGAGCGCTTGAATACCCGAAGAAAAAAGTTCTTTTGGTCGCGTGCACAGCCACTCATGCACCGTCTGAATCACTTCATTATTGCTCTGCATTTTCTTCCTAAGTAATGCCTCTTTAAGTGGATTAAAGACATGGTAATCGCTTGGGGCGAGGTCAGGGGAATAAGGAGAATGTGGTAGGCACTCAATTTTCAAATCTTGGATGGTTGCCACTGCTGAACGTGCAGTATGTAGCCACGCCTTTTGGTGCTGATGGCAGATTCGAAACGGTGCTTTAGCAGTTCTGATTATGTAACGCTAATAACAGTAACCCCATTAGACATGTAGTTTTCTAAAATTACACCTCTTGCATCCCAAAAAAGGATCAGCATAACCTTTCCTGCCGAGAGCTCTGTGCGAAATTTTTGGGGTTTTGGCGAAAAAGTGTTACGCCATAATTTGCTTGATCTTTTGATTTCGGGTTGATGATAATGCACCCAAGACTCATCCTCAGTCATATTCCTTGCCAGAGAGGTGTCTTCTTCTTATATATAATACCACAGGCTTTATAGGCCTTTGGCTTGTTGGTCAGTAGATGCCCATTTCGTCCAGGCTTTAGCACCTTCTCTCCATTCCCGGATCTGCAGGCGTTCCAGGTCCTCCTTGACTTCATATCTCCACTGCGATCGGGGTCTTCCTCTTCTTCTTTCTCCATACTTTGCTTGGTATTCTGTGTCGGTCCATCCTTACCATGTGACCTAGCCACCTTATTCGTTGTGCTTTTACTATCCCCGCTATATCCGCGTTCCCATAAAGTTCTCTTATTTCCCTATTTGTCCTTCTCTCCCACCCGTCTTCTACCCGTTTCTCTCCTTAGATCTTCCTCACGATTTTTCCCCTCCATATATTCAGTAATAACTGTTCTTTTTTCCTCAAAGTCTACACCTCACTCGCGTACGTTACAACGGGTCTAATGATAGTTTTGTACACTTCTAGTTTCACTGGTCTGGAAAACAACCTTCCGGATATTATTGTTTTCATTGCTAACGCACTTTTAGCTCCAGCGGCTATTCTTGCACTTATTTCGTCTGCACTTCCAGATTTTCTTGCTAGCTCTGTTCCCAAATACACAAATGTTTCAACTTCTGTTAGCCTGTACTCTTTCTTTTAATCTATCCTGATCTTGAGGTTCCTGTTTCGGTTTACTGGACTGTCATCCCAGACCATGTATTTACTTTTACTTTCGTTTATCTCCAACCCTATGTTTTGTGCCGCTACGATCTTCTTCACTATATTTCTGTAATTCGTCCTTGGATTTTGCACGAATTGTTAGATCGTTGGCAAATGCAAGACATTGGTGTGTACGATGATATACTGTGCCTTGTCTTTTTGCGTTACTATCTCTCAAAATGTTTTGTAGCACCAGATTATATACTGTAGACGGCAGATGATCCCCTCGTCTTAAGCCGTTCTTGACACTGAACTATCTCGATCGTTTTTCTTTTATTTCTTCTAATTCTGGCGTCTTTATATTCACTCCACCCTCCTCTTGTCTCCCTTCTTTTGTTTCTTGTGATTCTTCATTGTTTTGGTGTTTGCTTAACAGTTCTTCGAAATACTGCCATCTTTCTATTGCTTCCTTTGAGTCTCCTATCAAATTTCGTTGTCTATCCTTACACATACTTGTTCTTGACCGATATCCTCGCTTCAATCTCTTCGCTCCCTAGTAGAAGTTTCTAATTTCTTTATTTCTATATTTCTTCTCTATACCTTCTAGCTTTTTGATGTTGTGGTTGCTTTTCTTTGTCCTGCATATCGCTTTAGTCTTTCTACGTTTTTCTTCATATTTACGTTTGTTGTCTGCAATATTCTCTTGTAGCAAACTGATTCTGCCTTTTTCTTTTTCTTCGACTACTTGTTGGCATTCTGAGTCATACGATTCTTTCTTTCCATTTTGTTTTGTTACAGTATGCTCTTCCACTGCACTCTTTATATTGTTTGTTTGTTTGTCTGTTTGGAGGTTTGCTCTTGTTTTCTTTTCCTGTCTTGCCTTGTTTGTCACTACATTATTTGGCATTTTTTTTGCTTGTATCGCCATCTGGTGACCTCCACGTACCTTTATGTATGGTTCTGTGTTGGTATACCTAATAGTCGCAATGTAACAAGAGCAGAGTAGGATTAAAATGAAAACCCTCAGTTGCCACACTGCATCCTTTTCTAGCTAAACTGACTTTACGGTGTTAATCCCTTCGGCAACTTAGCAGGCATGATTTTCATTTTAATCCTACTCTGGTCGTCTTGCATTGCGACTACTTTAACGCATACTTTTAATCTTCATACTTCTGCTCATTGCGAAATCTATCAGCAGTCTCCCATTTTCATTGGTTTCTGAATGCATACTATGTTTTCCTATTGTTGCTTCTTTTCCTAATTTAGTGTTACAGTCACCTAAAATTATCTTCAAATCGTGCCTGGGAATTTTTTCGCATGTTATCCTGCTCTTCATAAAATATTTCTTTGTCCCCTACTTGCTTTTTTTCCGTGGGTGCGTGAATAAGACTTATTATTTGGTATTTGCCGTTTAGTTTTAGGTAGCACATCCTCTCTGAAATTGGTGTGAAGCGTTTTACCGCAGCTCTAAGACTATTGTTTACCATAAATCCTGTTCCCAGTTTGCTAACCTTGCCTCCGCTTTTGTATCGCAGATTTTCTTTCTGTTTGATTTCTCGTAGGGCAACTATGTCTACTTTATACCTTTTTAATTGTTTTAATTCTTTAATTAGTCCTTCCTCGTATGTTCCATGTCGCTAGAAAAATTGCTCGTATCTTTAGATTCTTTTTCCCCTGTTTTTTTGTCGTCTTTTAAATTCATTCCCAGATCCGTGCATTCTTCGGATTTAGCGTTCTTTAGTTTTTTGGATTGCCATTGGTTATTATGATCAATTTGATCAGAGCAATTAAAAATCTGTATAAGAATACTGAAGCCAAAGTAAAAATACAAACCAAAACAACTAACAGATTTAACATTACCAAAGGGCTCAAGCATGCTGTCTGTCACCTACTATATTTAAAATTTACTTAAAACAAGCCCTAAAAACTTAGAAAAGGAAGTGTGAGAATATGGGTATCCCACTAGATCAGAAACATGTATACACACTGTGCTTCGCAGATGATCAAATAGTGTTAGCTCAAGATGTGGACGACATGGAGTATATGATGCGCAAAGTGATGAAAAAATACCGAAGATGAGGACTAGAGGTGAACACAGATAAAACAGAATAAATGTGCATAGGTGGAGCACAAGAAGACCTTATCTTGAATGATGGGCAGATTAGACACTGCGACACTTAACAAATATTTAGATCTACATATTTCACGGGACGATATTAGCGAATTAGGGAGATTACGGGAGTCAAGCATACAATAGTAGGACGACATTAGAACGAGAAAACTTAAATGGTATGGACATGTGCAACGCATGCCAGAGAAACGGTTATCAAAGCAAATACTGAAAAATGACACCACAAGGAAGACGCAGAAGGGAAAGACGTAGAAGAAGTTGGTGGGAAGGAACTGACAAGAAGATGGAAGTGAGAGGTCTGGGGGAAAATCTACGGGAAGATAGAGACCAATGGACCTTGGGTATCAGAAGACGACGCATATCGTTATAACCCGATTTATATGGCTACTACTACTATAATTTTTTTTTACTTTACTGCTACTTTAATTAGTAGGTTGTTTTCTTGGCGTAGTTCATTCTTTCTGTTTGCCGCTCCACTTCCTTCTTTATGACTTCTTCTTTTAGAACTCTTATTTCTTCCCCGTACTTTTTCATTTGCTCGTTTAAGTCGTTCTTTGTGTTCTTGATTTCGTCTTTAATTTCTTTCATCTGCTGGGACATCCCTACTATTAGTTTTTATATCTCTTGTATCTCTTCTTTATTTCCGTCCCCTTTATTGTGTATGATTCGTTGAATTCATCTGCTTTTTTTAATGACCTCCTTTTCCTCAAAAACTTCACTTTGTTCTTGTTCGTCTCTTTGAGTAATTTTTCTTGTAGTCGCTGTACTGAAGTTGTTTATAGTTTCTGTGCGCGTCGTGATAAAAGGGTTGCCGTAAAAATTCTTCCCACGCATTAACATGTTGTTTCAATGTATGATGTACAGAATCATGGCTTATATTTATAACTTCAGAGATTTTATCAAAGATAACCGGACGATTTTCTTTCACCTGCCACAGTCAATTCAGTTGTCACAACACGGTTTGCTTGACCGGGTAGGGGAGAATCAGCTACGGAAATCACCCCGTTTTTGATTTTTTGTTCCATTTATTCATTGTTGCAGCGACAAATATGAATTTCCACATTGCAGCTTCATTCTACCTCTCTCATTTTGCCCTTACACTGTTTAGACGGCACAAGCAGAACGGATTAAGTAAGTAGGCTTCATTCTACGATGTATGTCAATGGGTTCCATCCCTTCACTGTGCAAGAAACGAATAACAGAACATTGCTCCTCCCTGGTGCAGTGCTTTAGTGAAGTTGCCATTTTTAAACTGTCGCTGTATCAACATTTGTGTTAGGATATGTCATTAGCAAAGCCTTCATCTCAAAAATAATATTTCTGTCAACTTGCAAGGCAAAGTTCTGTTCGGTACATTTTTTATGGCACAAGATTTTCATTTGGTTCTGCCTCGTATAAGTTGGAGCTCCGGCATTGTTGAAATTTATTAAGATTTTTTTTTTTTTGTGTAGAAATCTTTACTTTGTATGGAAATCTTGTACTTACTTCAATCTAGACAATAAAAGTGACAAATGAAACCAAATCAAACCCCATTATTCTCAGCCATAATTCTACAATTTTATGTAAGCAAATCTTTGGATTAGTTGAAGTAGTTCGTCATATTTAGCATACTATTCCTTCTAAGACGATTTTTTTTTATTCTTCTAAGTAATTTAGTTGCAAATGCAAAGGAAAGGCTGAATTTTTATTGGTGTTTGCTCTTAGTACCTGACCTTGGTCCAGGTTTTCAGGGGTGTAAATTGGACTTAAATATATAGGGTGATTCTAAACATTTGCGAAAAACTTTAACCACGTATATCTGATATCAATTCACTAAAATGTAATAACTTTTCGATTCTTGTTCTTGATTTTAGTGAACTTCGTTGTTTTGGAGAGCTATAATAGTCTAAGCTTATTTTCCAGTCTATAAAAAATTAAAAATTACAGTTGAGTGTGAAAAGTGGATGAAATCTAAACCAGACCTGAAAAAATTGATTTAAAAATGTGCAAATTAGAGTATATCTTGAAAACGAGATCCTTAATCTAAGATTTTTGCAGTTTCTGAACTTGTAATCGATTTTCCAAAAAAAAGGTCTTTACAATTTCTTTCTAAATCTTAATATATCAAGAGCTATTTAATAGAGTATCGAATAGAAATAACAATTTAAATATATACATATTTACAAACGTTTAATACAAAGTTTTCACTTCTGGGTGAGATTTTATCCAATTTTCCGATTCAATTGTACATTTTTCTGGACTGGTAATTAAGCTTGGACGGTTAGCTTTCCAAAAACCACGAAGTTTATCAAAATTGTTACATGTAACAAAACAATTATTTACATTTTAATGAATTGTTATAAAAAAAAACATCGAAGACCACTATCTAGGCACAGGCGCCGAATTTAAAATGTACTGCGTGATTTAGAGATTAAATATCCTCAGCTGTATGTGGTTAAAGTTTTTCACACGTATTTAGAATCACCCTTTATAGCTAAGCAAAAACAATGGTCGATTACTGATATGTTGGTAATAATAGACTGTAGATGTTAATTTCTTAAAATGTCAAGGTTTGTAAATTACACTTACTTAATTTCCATTGGTCATTTAAATCAAAAATTTAGTTTTGCTTCATTTTGAAGCAATCAAGTCAATAGTATCATAGCATGTAGCAACCAAAAATTCAGGAAGTGGAAAATGGCGTAAAAATAACAAACTATTTTGTAAAACTCGATAACATGTAGTTAGTAGTATCATATGTATGTGCAAGTATTTCATGTAATAAAAAATTATTCATATTTACTTCCGTGTTATCCCTTTTATCGAGAATATTACTTTTGCTCCCTACTATTTTTACTGCAAGAGGTTTGACTACTCAAATAAACAGTTTTATCTAGAACTGCGTCATATAATGCATTACTAAAAAAACATGCATCGCAATGCTTGCTATAGTGTTTCCCTGCTAGCCAACCTGTTTTTATAATGAGCAAAATACCTGATTACAAAGCGCTGTTTCGGACATTTGAGAAAGTAAAATCTTTGGACTATTTTTCTGTCTTTTTTAATTTTTTTTAAGCAAGATTGTGTTTTTCGTGTTGCAAGTTAAAATAATTTGTTACATATTAAAAAAAATCATTTTATATTCTACATGACAAAATTTTTGTGAATGGAGATCTATAATTTTTGTTAATTACAAACTTCTGCTCCTACATAAGAGGTGATGCTGTTTCACACAGATTGAAAGTGTAATGGAAATGTTAGGAATCACACACTTCAATAGAAATATCCCATTTTTTGCCTTATTGTGTAACTGATCTGTTAAAAATTGCTAAAATTAACATGTGTGTCAATGTTTAATGATTACAGTTTAAATTTAAGGTAGCCAGCAGTGCATGTTAAAAATTTAAGGTCCCGTCCAGAAACTGTCCAAATCAAGAAGACTTATTTGGGATATTGTTTTATTCACCTGATAGATGTTATACAAGTACAAACTATTAAAGAAACTATTAAAAGGCAATTTTTTAATAATTAAAAAAGTTTCTGTATACTCCCACAACTCAATCATGTAATCGAATTTTTTCTACAATTGGAAATCTGCTGATTTAAACTACAGAATACCTAATTTTTAGTTCACAAACCAAAATGTTCATAAATCTTATTCAGATATGCCACCTTAATGAAATTAAATGAATAAACATTTAGGGCTGGAAGCTCACAATTATCAGTACAATAAACGAACGATTTTAAAATAAAGACTTGAGCATCAATATATTTTACTCCTGATAAAATGACTACTGATCCCCTAAAGTTATGAACACACTTTGTCACCTTGTAAAAAACTTCATTTGTAGACAGAAAATAATTAGATTTTTTTCCATTTAAACTGCTTTTTTGAAAATAACCAATTTATTAAAACATTCATGGAAATAATTTTGTATATTACCCCATAAAAACATTTTTAGTTTCTAAAGGAAACCTGGTGGCACAACAATAAGTGTGTAAGTCTCATCCCGGCAACGATAAGGTATAAAAATAATTCCCATCACTAAACGTTGGTGTCCGATTGACGAAAGGCATTACACCGTTATATTCACCCCTTATACAAGACACCAAACTGTGGAAAGCAACGGTAAACTACTGCAACAAACACATTTTCCTAGTGTGCAGCAAATATGCATACTCTAGAGCATGTATTGCCAACCTACATTTGATTTGAGAATGACATTAATAAAAATGTAGCCCAAACCACGGTTCATACCTGCCTAATCACTTTAATCACTTTTTGGGGTGTCTTATCTCATATGACATTTAAGGTTCTTCCCCCGTTTGCCTGTCCTACGCACTTTAAAGTACCACAGACTCAAGAGGATACAGCTAGATGTGCATATAAATTAAATAATACAAAAAACAACTTACCTGTAAGCCTCCTGAAGTAGTGGAATGTTCTTCAAGTTAAGCAGCGACTGATAAACAGATATGGTTGCCTCTTGGACGTCCCTGAACGGCGAATATCGAAGTTTGACGATTTCCGAATGCGGCCCCACCAACTTCTGAACCAAGTCGGCCGGCAAATTAGCCGAAAGCTCTTTTATTACCTTAGAGATCATGAGCAGCATGGAAATGACAATGGGATCGGAAAATTTATGGATCAAGGACAGTTCTAAGGTAATCAGCGAGTAAATTGAGTTGTACAACACGCTCGTCTTCGTACTGAGTATTCCGAGCAACAGTGAGATATTTTCGTTGGTCGCAATTACTAAATTTTCGGGAACGTACGTTTCTAGGGTGCTCGATAAGGTTTTAATGATCTGAATCAAGCAATCGGTGGTGAATTTAATGGTTACCAAGTCGTTATTGGCAGGCTGCAACAGGTCGCCTAAACACTTTAGGACAGTATTCAAAGCCAAGATGGACACGGTCATGCAATCCAGCGGACTGTTCTCTATATCTTTGGAATTTATAATGGTGTTGGTCCCGCTTCCCAACTCCTTCGCGCACGCCTCTATATCCTCGAGAAAATGATGCACCAGTGTTGTCGAAAAGTCGAGATTGATCTGAAAGTGCTTCTTAATGCGTTGTAAGCTCTTCGATATGAACTCAATGTTGGGAAGCGGCTGGGTGAGGTCTACATGCCAACCTAATAGAATATCAATGGCGTCTCGGAATTCTGCATAAAACTCTTCCGGATAAATTTCCACCAAAGTAATTAGAACATCGAGGGTAGACTTGAAAAGGGCGGCGTTCTCTAGAATCTCAATCATAGCAACCAGGTCGTGGATGAGATTTTCTGCGTGGTCCTGCAGAACGCGCTTCTTGGCCTCGAACTCCAGAGTCTCCTTAAGGGCCTTCATGAAGAGATACCTTATGTCGTCAGATTCATTCGTCATCCGGTTGAACATCCAGTCTTGGAAGCGAGAAAAGTCGTTTTCTTGTCCCATAATATAGCCCATGCGGCCGAGAGCTCGAGCGGCCTGCTTCTTCGCAGTCATGCCTGGTGCAACCCGCAAAATATCCAACATGGAATCCCCCAAAATGTGAAACGCCTTACGAACGTAATGAGCATTGTCGGGTATGAGCAAAACTTCAAGTAGCTTCCTGGAAATGGTGAGCGAGTTCTCCTGATCGCCCTCCATGCTGAGGCGCCGCAGTAGCTTCGAAATGCGCGTGTCCTCAGGTAGATTAAATTTGATTTCCGATTTCTTTTCGGGTTCGTAACATTTAGAGCGGTAATACATGCCTCCGGGTTCTGTGTTGCGACTCAACGAATCGTGGTACTTCCTGCCGTGCGAGTAAGTGCCGATCTCCGAGAAGTCTCTATCTCTTCGGGAGGCTGGGCCTCCGCCGCGGCCTCTGTTGTAGCTTCTCCGTTCGGAGGGGGGCCCCATTCTGTTATGTCTGAATTCTGTTTGGCGCGACCGTGCACCTTTGTACCGGCCATCCCGCGAAGAGTAGATGAGGGGTTTGCGACTGGAGTCGTTCGTGGAGTTTTCATCCACAACGTCGTTTTCAAAACTTTCCTCGTTATGATTGTCATGATAGCTGTGCAAGTCCCTCGAGCTTTTTGAAGCTTTGAGCTTGTATGATGGAGTTGTATTCGATATCATTACTTAACTTACATATCGGAGCGGCGGGGAAGTCGTTGCGCTTCGGTAACGCATGTAACACCTTCTGTTGCGCGTTTTTGTTAAATAATCACGCACAAAATGAAGGTACATTGAAGTTTTTCATTCACAAAAACGACACAACACTATCTACCACTACTGCGCACAAATGTCAGTTGGTAAATTGCGCATGCGTACCACGACATCAAAACAATAAATACCCAAACAGGAAAAGTAACTAAAGCCTCCACTATATGCATAAAATCAAACGAAAACTACATTTGCATAAATATAATTAACTAACGGCGTTTGGCGATAGTTTTCACTCTTAATTACTTCTTCTGTTTACTTGAAACAAAATTATCACGCAACAAAGATTAAAATATGGTATAAAATCCTACAATGTTTCCAGTGGTGTACAGAAAAATGTAGAGCCCCCCCAAAAACATTATCATAAGACCCCTACTTTTATTAATTGTTTATTGCCTTACTTTGTTGAAATTCATACTTTTTAATTTCTCATGCTACCACCATGGAAATGCATTGGAACCTTCAAAATGTTTGATATTAACATTTCGAAAAAAGAAGGTTTTTGGGTACCCAGAAATACAACAGAATGGCTCTTACTAAATGCCTCTATCTAGTAAAAGAACTACTGTTTTATCCTAACAACTGCTCAAAGCAGTCCGGAAATTAGACAACGTATAATTGATGAGTAGACTAAATTTTTAAAAGCTGTAAAGCAAATAAAACGCTTTGATAATAAATTCCTTAGCTTCAAAATAACAAATAAGACTGCTACGATTTTCTTGTATCGTGTGCTTTTTTTACATTTGAGTCGAAGTCGGCGCTGAAATGTTCATTGTGAACGTTTTTATGGTCGTCTACTTGGATTTCTTAGCTTCTTGTAGATTTTTAGCCTGCAGTTTGTAAAATCAGTCTTTTTCAAGATTAAATTGTATTCTGTTAGTGAAATACTTAAGTACAGTTTATGTTTTAATAATTTTATCTACAACAAAATCTTACAGAACATCAATTTCGCTGTCTGTAATCTCCATATGTCGGTTGTTTGTGTTTGGTAAAGTAACATCTGCAAATAAAAAGGATTTGCTACAGGAATGTAAAATTTATATAATTTAATCTTAATTTTCTAATGGCCGTTAAGTTGATGTAGTATGGCAATACTCAATTCATGATTGTTTTGAATTTCGCCAATAACTTTCAAACTTAGTGTTGCCTTATAAAACTTTTCGTTGTTCTTTCAATCACTGCGTTGAAGTCTTTCGCATCGGTCATTCTCCGAAAATAACGGCAGAAGTAATTGAACATGTATGCAGATTATGCAAGATGTTTCTAGAACCTCTGTACACTATTTGCCTTAACAGGTTCAGTTGTCAGTTAGCACCTGCCACAAATTATTAAAGAAAGGTATCCACTTATATCCCACCGTTTGTAGTCTGTACAACAATTACACGAAGCGAATTATCCTCAGCGTGTCGAATACTGTAGGTGGTTCCTAAATATCCTCAATGACGACTTATTGGAGAAAACTTTTTTCACAGACGAGGCAAGGTTATATTTAGATGGATACATTAATTCGAAAAACATGGGTTTATGGAGTTCGAAGAATCCTGATTTTATGGTAGAGACACCTCTTCATCCTCAAAAAATAGGAGAGTAGTCGGCCATTTCAAGCCGTAGGATAGTTGTACCTTACTTTTTGAAGGTAAAAGTAAGACAAAATAGTTTATTTATTGAAACTTTAAGTAATGTTTTCAGGCACTTTAACAGCGGAAAGATTTCGAGAAAAGTTTTTACGGCCCTATTTCGAAGAGTTTCATGACGATGAACTCAGATCTGCTTTTTCCAACAAGAGTTAGTAAATGTCAGCAATGGGATTGTGCGAAAAGAGCTCGAGCTTGCTTGGTGAAGGCGTTTAACATTTCGATCGTTTGTTATAAATCCTTTGTTTATTGCAATTAATTATAATTAAGTTATTTTGATGGAAATATATTGTTTGTTACCGAAACCTGGAATTTCTATGTACAAAAAACGTATTTTATTTGCTGGGGCACCCCACACAGATGGAACATGCTTTATCAGTGGTATTAAAAGGGTTTAATTTATTTGTTTTTATTTTTTTACACGATTTTAACGGTAATAATTATTTATTTCTTTCTATTTACAATTAAACACTTTACCAAAGTATTTCTTTAAGAAAATTGAGTTTTTTTTGGGTTTTGTATACGGTTCGTCCATTAGTAAATCTACATAAGAAAACTTATGGTAACGAATCAAGATTGTTTTCAGAAGATGGTATGGTTCTTCTGGCCTCAGTCCTTCATCTTTATCCGCTTTTATCAAATGTCACGTACATTGTGCTAAATAGAGAACGTAATATTAAACATATTTAATTAAAATAAAAGAGATTAAATTGCGTACACATAGATAAATGTACTGTAGAAAAAGTAGTAAAACCTAAAAATAACCATTATTATTTCATAATAAATTAAATTCGGCGATTGATAGTCCGATTGTAAGAAACATTTGTAGTGTAAATAACGAAATTTAAAAAGAAAACGAATAAATTATTACAGTAAAAAAACCACAAATACCTAAAATATGTCTACCTACACTGTAGGAGTAAAGAGGTTTCTACTACGCCACTGAATATTGTATTGCTAGTGACATTCATTTTTTTCAGAATTTTAGTGAGCCCTGTTTGTTAACGTTTTGACTTTGACATCAGCGGAGATAACCTCAAATACTTTTTAATACCCGATGAACAACAGCGATAAGATATATTAAATGTCATAAAATACCGGTTGTAGTTAACAAGGTAACCACGCCAACATGGGTGAATCAGCCAAAAGTATATGCGTGGTGGTTTTGGGGGACATCGGAAGAAGTCCTCGCATGCAATATCATACTCTGTCTTTAGCAGAACATGGGCATAAGGTGGATGTAGTGGGGTATGGTGAAACCCAGCCCCTGGATAGCCTGAAGGCGCAGCCTCTAGTAAACTTTCATTATTTGGTGCCTTATCCAACTTTGCCTTGCCCGCGCTTTTTAAACTACATCTTAAAAACTGTTTGGCAAGCCCTAACATTGCTGTTTGTTTTTGTAATCCTTAGACGTGCTGATATTGTAATAGTTCAGAATCCACCGGCAGTACCCTCATTGCTTGTTTGTTGGTTCTATTCTTTAATTACAAGAGGGAAGTTGGTAATTGATTGGCATAATTATGCTCATACTATAATGGCATTAAGTGTGGGCTCAAAAAGTGCTTTAGTTAAAATCACTGAGAAAATAGAATGTTACATTGGACGTAAAGCTAGTAATAATTTTTGTGTTACAAATGCAATGAAAAATGATCTGAAGACGAACTGGGGCATTGAGTATTTATTTTCCTCTACATATTTGAAGTGAAAATAATTATTTTTTATTGTTTTTAGTGCCATAACATTGTATGATAGGCCACCTGAAGTATTCCGAACAATATCGTTGAAAGAAAAGCACGAACTGCTAAGTTGCTTAGGACTTAAATATAAAGTGTTGTTAACAGAAGAAGCTGATGAACATACAGTATTTACAGAAGTTGATTCTCGTGGACATATAAAACTTAAGAGTGACAGACCAGGATTATTGGTATCAAGTACAAGCTGGACAGATGATGAAGATTTCTCTGTTCTGTTTTCAGCTTTAGAAGGTAAAATTGTGTCAGTTTTTAATGCTGCAGCTGTAAATACTAGCTTTAGATTTTACGAATTTTAACAAAGATTTTATAGTATACGCATATTTACATTTAAATATACAAATCTGCTGGCTGTATGCAGTGCTCGAATTGAACCGGAACGCACCGGAACGCCGTTCCGTTTCGTGAAATTACCGTTCCGTTTCGTGAAATTACTGTTCCGTTTCGTACAAGTTTTCCTTATATCGTTCCGGTTCGTAAAGATTCAGCACACAGCTCCGCTTTGCAGTTCAAAAAAGCGCGCGGACAATTTGACTTCTCATGACGTGCGGCCACTCATCGTTAGCGCCCGGCCGGCCGGCGAGCCTGCGCTCCGCATTGTGTGTGTGTGTGTGTGTGTGTAGGTAGAGTCCCGAGTCATCGAGTCGAGTTCGCTTCGCGCGGTGTCAGGTAAAACGGCAGCGTGAAACGTAAATTCGTGCATTTTATTTCGATCAATGTAAGATTTTGAATTAGACTTCTAGCTGTGTATTTTCACTACTTTTTTGTTAGTTGATGAGTTTAATACCTGTCTATAGAAGTGACTAAGTGACAGTACCTAATATTGTATAGTATAATACAGTGTTGTTGCCGGTCAAAGATCGCGAAGGTATTTAAAATGAGCATATTAAAAAATTGGCTTAAAAAGAGGCCACACGAGCCTGACGAGACTAGTTCGATTAGCAAAAAGATAACAGTACTGGAAAAATGTGATGAAAATCTTCCCAGTACAAGTGGTACGAGTAAGATCGGCGAGAACAGTGATATTATCAGACACATACCTGCTTGTTGGAATGTAAGCCAGTACGAGACATTCAAGGAAAACAATGACTGGCTTGTTGTCGAAAATAAGGCCTTGGGGTGTTCAGTTTGCCGCAAAGTGCAGTCTTTCGCCATTCACAGTGACAAAAATAAAAGAGTTTCGAAACCGTGGCAAGAATGTTCAGTCACAGAAAATGGAAAGACTAGGGAGTCA
>JABXWE010010138.1:0-18109 GCA_014611495.1 Limonius californicus
AAATGGTCATCAGACACAAAATAAGTAGAACTTTTAAATAATATAAAGCTTTGCTCTGTTTACGTTTCTTGTGTAATTATTGTTTAGGATTTCACAAAAATGTTGACAATTAAAACATACAGTAATGACCAATTAAAGCAATTCCATTGTTATGTTTATAATATGTTATATCATTAATGGGCCTTTCCACTATTACTCAAATCAACACAAATATTTTTTTCTTAGAAAATGAAATGGAAACCTACAATATACTGATGAGGCCGTAATTACGTACTGACGCCACCGAGTTGAACTGGTATCAACCGAAAAGGGTAACTCTCATGCAACATGCAAAGACTATGAATATTCAGGGTAGGGTGATTCAAAATTGAGGGTGCAGGGGGGTGATCATCACTTTTAACGTTTGTATTTTCATGTCACTTTTGATTTCTTGATCATTTTACGCCAAATAGCATCTTATTCAGAGCTACTAGGATGCATCCTCTTCAAGATAATTTAGGTTGTATCCAAGAAAACGTAATCTTTAATGCCCCCAAATTTGACATTTAATTCAGCTTAAAGATTTCGTAGCTTTTACACAACCAAGGCAAAAACATTTAAAGCAAGCAGGCAGCGAAAATTAAATGTTCAAAATGACTGCTATCTGTTCCTGCACTTAGCTGTGCTCTTCGGATTAGCGACAGTATTTCTCACAGTGATGGTTCATTGTAAACATCAAGGGAGTGCCACTACCATAAAATACCAGCCTCAAGTCATCTAAACCGCCCGGGCGGTTTAGATGACGCAGCTGGTGCCATTGTCGGGGCGCGCCCCGACAATGGCACCAGCTGCGGCACTACCACTATACAACCACATGACCCGCCACTGATTTCTTACGTAGTGCCCTAATAATTCCCAGGAGGCAAATGGTGAGGGTTAAAGTTATATAAAAGTCAAGGGAATTAACCAACGGTCCTCCGATTACCCCTCTAGAGAGACCGTAACCCAATTAAAGTAATTTCATTAGTAATTAATAATTGTTCAGAAAATTTTACAGATAAATATCTAATATTTAATTAGCGAAAAGGTGATTGCCTTTTACTAACTTTAAGGGGTTGTATATCCATAAGTAAGCGTTTCGGATCACTGTTTTTTTTTTCATTCATTCATACTACTGTCTGCCCCCGGAACCGCTTACGCATTACTTCAGAGGGGTGCGGGCGTCCCTTATATACTATCCATTCATGCAATATGAACCCTAAACTTAACTTAGTGAAATACGGTCGCCTCAGCCGGGTTCGACCACGCAGCCTATGAAACCGCATTTCATTGTGACCTCGACTGAGAGCGCGTATTCGCACTGCCCCACCGAGGTCCCTCGGATCACTGTTTATGGAAGTTTCTTCCTTATTTTAGTGCTGAAATAATCCGGTCTAATTTTAAATTACCCTGTATACAGGTGCTTCAGTACTAATCTTGAATACTTTGGGAAAATACTCTCCTGGTCATTCTGATTCTGAAAAATATGTCGTATATGACTCTCACTTGCTCCTTAAGAAAGATACAGGTGTCAAAGTTTACAAAAACAAATCAATTTTTCATTATATCTTCTAGGAAAATGGAGCAAATCAAACAAAATTTAGTACGTGTGCCTTGCTTGTGTAGGCTTATTTTCTGAAGTTATGTTCCTCCAAATGCGTCACACCAGAGGCGTGCAATGGAGTTACAACGGATTTATTTCAAGAAAAACGGTAGGTACGCCATTGGGTGCTTTTTCGCCTTTTTTCAAAATCCCCATTCAATTTGGAATAAGATCATACAGATCTTAGATTAAAGTCCTAGTTTCAGAGATATTAGCAAAGCAACAAAATAACCCTGATCGTTTAAGAAATATATTTATTGTAAAATAACGAAAATGCAACAAGAAGATTAAAAAAAAATGCAATCCACCGTTCTCAACGTATTTTTGGCAACGTCGAACTAACGAATTTATGGAATTTGCCAACATTTCTTGGTTTTGCCTGAGCGAATTGCACTTATTTTCTATTCTAAGAATCAATTCGTTGCGGGTTTCAACGGAAGTGCTGTAAATTTTTTCTTTAACATAGTCCCAACGAAGATATCTAACAGATTTAGATCTGGCGATCGCGGCGGCCAGGGTACTGGTACACACGCATTATGACCTTTTCTCTCTGCATGAGAACTTCCATTGCAGAAATTCTAAACAAAGTGAATGTACGCATACTCAGTACTGCAAAAATATATTGGCATTTTTTATTTTAGTAATAATACAACTGCTGCGCCTACAAAATTTTGTTTGATTTGCTCCTTTTTCCTAGAAGATAAACTTAAAAAATTATTTACTTTTGTAAACTTTGATACCGTGTATCTTTCTTAGCAAGTGAGAGCCATATATGTCATATTTTTCCGAATCAAAATGATCAGGAGAGTATTTTCCCAAAGTATTAAATATTCAAACTGAAACACCCTTTACAGCGTGGTTCATTTTACATTATACTTTATGATTTTCGAGAGTATTCTGAATTGTTTCCAACGGTTTACGAAGGAACGCTCTCACTTAAAAAAGCTTAGAGCAACAATTTCAAACACAAATTTCCTAATGGAATACATTACCTTTTGTTGGATAATTTGAAAATGCCATTTATATTTTTATTTTTTAGTAATAGATAAGGTAGTAAGAGTATAAGAAGATAGCAAACGTAGGTTAAGCAAATGCGACTTGCTTCGAAAAAACTGTACAGTTCCGGATTTGCGACGGTTCCATTTACGCCGATTCACAATAAAGCCGCGTGCTTGATTGTCGTGTGTATTGTGGCTGCGAACGCTGGCACTGTCAAGTTATGTTAGTAAAATCAATTTATCTTTATTATTTAAACTGAGAAAGTCTAAAACCAGGTCTAGTGCGAGATGAGCAGTAAAATTACCTAAAAACGCTGGTAAATCAAACACGCTTGAAAAGAAGATGGAGGTGATTCGAAAAATAGAAGGAGATCGACGCTTTCTAATGTCTGTAGAAGTATGAACTTACCTCTATGGACTGTGACTACCATTAAGAAAAATGCAGTTAAAATAAAACAGCCTGCGTAACAATCGGAAGGGGGAAAGGATATATGCAACCAGTGACTTCAATAGAGAATAAATATCTCTTCAAAATTTTTCATATTTATTTAATTTAGTTTAGGAGTTGTTATTTGAAAATGTATGTCAAATTCAAAACTTTTAAATATTTAGTTTTATAATACATAACTCAATGACCCTCCTTATAAATGGATTCATTTTACGCCTATTCGATACAAGTCGGCTCATTCAGAAACTGAACTGTAGCGTAAACCGAGGGCCACACGTATTTATAAAAAAATGTTAGTTGTTTGACAAAAGCGATTGGGGGTCAAGATTGTACGATAACATATAAGAAACTGTAAGATACCCTTTACAAAGTAATGTAGAAAAGTCGACCAAATTACCCTGTTACTATTTATCAACAGAAAACTCTCGTAATATTGATACGTAACAACAGTAAACACAATAAACAATTCCTATAGTTAAGCTTAATATATTTTTTCTTGTTGTTGCTATTCTGTAATGTAGGTAGTACATGTATTGGGCTATATATAAAATGCAACTTGTGGTAAAGCAGTGGCAAGGCACAAAATAAATCGCTGCTGAACCGTAAACTCGAAAAGCTACTTTTTACTATACAACCTTTCTTAAAATTTCTTAAAAGCACGTTTTAATAAATATACAAAGTATTACATTAGCAGGCGTAATGGAAAGTAAGAGGGCCTAATAATAAAATTTAATCCTGTACATCCTGCATTGGGACCTTCATATATATATATATATTTTGGCGTTTACGTGCTACATTTACTAAAGTAACAAGTAGCTGCAAGTTATTACGCAGCCTCAAATGTAATTCGCTACGTTTTGAAAGTAATTTTACCTAGTATTCTAAGCAAGACATCTAACATACTTATTAAAATATCACCATTGCATCTGTCTAAAGGTAACTAAGTATAATTCTGACTCTATCAGTAGTTAGGAGTTACTAGAACAGAACGTCTACCCTCAGTTTACGACCAGTATATTACTTTATTGGCTTAGTAATTCAAGTTAATGCATAATCTTACTTTCTAGTGTATTTTAATCAGTTAGATTTGCACGCTCTAAAAGTTTTATAATAATCATTGGAAATGTGGTGCTACAGAACAGTGATGAAAATAAAATGGACAGAACAAACGCAGAAGTACTAAGAAGAATTCAGGAAGGGAGAAGTGGATGCACATAAGAAAAGGAAGACATATCATTCGGCTTAAAAGATTCTTAAAAACATATGTAAGGGAATAGTGGATGGGAAAACATTAGAGGAAGACCAAGAAGAATGAAATTCCTGGAACGAATCATGAAAGACACTAGATCAGTTTGTATTTTTCAAAGCTATCTTAAGGAACGCCAATACAAATAAATGTGGATAACGCTATTACATTATAGAATATGCTTATTTCAATGTCAATATTGTTGCCGTAGACTTCCTTTCGCAGACCATGACCCTATTAAGTTCATTAAAATATCAGCCAAATACTCAATTAATCGTGCTTTTTTGTATATAACACTAAACTGATGTCCAGTAAAGTTAAAAAGTAATGCTACTATCCCAATTAAGCAACTTAGATCAAATTGATTAAACTTTTTAAGGTGACTCATATAGATCAGGTGGGCACTAATTACCGCATTCAGTATGGGTAGTTTCAGCAATGGGATTTCCAAGGGGCTCGCGAAGACCTTATAATAATGATTCACAAATAATCGTTATAATACACATTCGCTTTCACTCCTTACGCAACCTTGGTGGAATGTGGCACTTAAGGTTGGCTACGCAGTTAACGACTTGCATAACAAAGCTTTTCTAAATTAGCGAGAGCAGTGGACAGAATCTTCTTGTCCACTCATGCCCCTACAAAAGTATCATTAGGTAATATTTAAACAATTTGTTTCGTAAAAAAAATATCCGCTTCCGAAAGTAGGGCTAGCACACAAACGAGAACGAGTGAATTTTTAGGTCGCTGTTTACTAATAGCTTTTTAATCTTTTTGGACTAACGTTGTTACGTTGCTGATATAAATGCACGATAAAGTGTCGTTTTGTTGTAATTAAATAAGGTAGAACAACGTATAATTATTGCACCAATGCAGTCACATTTTGCCCCGCAGTGTTAATTGACCATTTAGATGACACTTCTGATTTTTCATTTCATAGTCCAGTTATGTATGATCGCAGGAATTTTAAATAAAGAAATGAAATATAAGAGTCTAGTCTTAATTTTATTCATACGATTAAAATAATTGCTGCAATTTCTGGGCGCTATCGTCTTTTTTTTATCTATATGAGGGTTCATCTTATGTTTTCTGTTTGTATTTAAATAGTATAAAAACAAGTATCGTAAACATTTGCAAATAAATTTTGATGCAAGTTAAATCATTGTGGAAATTAAGCTAAGACGCGACCTTTCTCATATATAGCCGCCACTTTTTACCTCACATTCTCTTGAGCAAGTCCCGATATCACTGAAAGAAATGAAAAGGGAAATAAAATATATACTTTCCTGTTTATAAAATGCAGAATCAGAATCCTCATTATATCTAAGCGGTAGCATAGAAGCTTGATATCTAGTAATTAAATACCTAATTACTAATTATTTTAATTACAGGAAGGGCTGGATAATTACTTCACCTGAAATGTGGTTGACGCAACCCAACATACATCTGTCACAGCAACTGACATTATTAAATTTTTTATAGTACAGCAACAGAAATCCTAATGGCTCAAAAGGCTGTCAGCAAAAATATTCAAATCTAGGCTAGTCCCAAAGTCCTATAAGAACTTGGTTGAATTGAAACAAAATAGCAAACAATTTTTTGTATGGGTACCAGAACACCAAGGGGAATATGGCGATGAACAAGCCCACAAACTAGCAAAAGCTGGAAGCGTAGCACAGTTCCTGGGTCCAGAACCAACTCGCAGAATAACATACGCCACGGCTAGGGAGCAAACTAGAAAATAGTTAAGAAAACCTCATCGTTATTACTGGGACGAACATCTTGGGTTGAGGTACTCAAAGAGGACCATCAAAGAAAGCGACAAAGGAGCTCCGAAATTTAAGAAAGGAGAAAATACGACAGTTGACAGGGATCCTTACTGGACATGGTCATCTGAAAAGACATCCATTCTTGATAAATTAAGAAGACAACACACCATCTACTCTGTAAAGAGGAAGAAGAGATACCTCTTCACTGGTTATGGCGTTATGCTACTACGAAGGCCTCAATTCAATTTTCCAAGTATTTATTGCCTCATAAAATATACATTTCAAACACAAAAATTTATAAGGCAAAAGCCGTTAGGAGTTGCCTCCTCTTCAGCCAAGGCCAAGGCCTAACAGCTCGCAAACAACGACACTTCGGGGTACCAGAACTGTAACTCTGTATGACCAAAGAGGCTTCCTTTAACACAGTCCTGGGATTCTGCAGAGAACCGGGGACTCCCAATGCGAAGTCGATGGCAAATATTGGGGGCAAAATACGACTTATAGGTCGTGGTGCATGGGCAAGAGACCAACCCCAAGGAGAAGAGATATTAATTTTGTTATTATTTACCAAGAAATGCATCCATAGGCGCCGATGTACTATAATAGAAATAAAAAAAGTGAAAAACAACGAAAAATAAGAAGCACAATTTTATTTAGTTCAGTAAATGTTCAAAAATGTCTCCAGGCACTTACACAAATTTTCTAGTTCGTTTTAAAAACCATCTTCCGACTTGCGCAAGCATGTCAGGTGTAATTGAAATATACGCCTTGATTATTTTAGATCTAGTTCTCGTAAATCGAGTTCAGTCTAGTCAAGTGATATCGTACCTTCTTGGTGGCTATGGATGCATAGCTCTTCTTCCAATCCAATTTACTCAAAATACGTAATTTAAGTAATTCCTTACAAACCAACTGTAGTGAGCAGGCCAGTCATCACGTTGGTAATAACGCTTTTATCATACCTTCCAGAAATCCGAGTAAATTTTTTCGTAGAAAATCCAAGTAACGTTTTCCAGTGAAATCTTTAAAAATTGTCGTCCTATAATATCGCTACCTATTATGCCCCACTAAATATTGACAGAAAAAGGGTTATGTCTATTCTCTTCACACTGTTTGAGAATTTTGGCTCTTCGCGCAGCACTACAGTATTTAAAAAAGATGGATCCAAAAGAAGATTTTGAATGAAATATTAAATAACAATTCTCTAAAAGTGACTAAGTGCGGACGGAAAGGATGATAAGGACATACTAAACAAATTTGGTAAAGGTCGAACCATAACAAGTAAATTAAATTCATTGCTATGGAGTGAAGAAATAGAAAGGCCATACAAATTAAAATGATTAAATCTCTTCCAGAGAGCTGCGCCATTCATAAAATAGAAGTCCGGACAATAATACAGAATTTAAAGAAATACTCAACGTAATGGGAACAACTACTGCTGTGGTGTAAAAATAATATACAGAATACGAAATGACACACCATTAAACAGAGAATGAACATAGAAACTTTAATCGGTATCATAGAAAAAGAAAACAATTACATTAGTACAGACTTGATATTTCTTCACAACATTTTGTGAGCTTTAATGAAAGGCTAAATAATACTTTTTAGTACATATTTAAAATTTATAACTTTCAAAATGGCGGCTTGCGCCATCTTGAAATATTTGTTTAAATGGTAATGGTGATCGAGTGACACATCATTTGAAAGGTCTCTTTGTTTATAAATTCAGAAACAAATGACAGACTTCCAAATTATCTGTGTCTGATATTAAGCAAAACGCTAAAAAATGTAGGAGGCGAAACAACAGAAGTAAAACAATTGAAATAATTAGTCTTTCTGTTCTGTCAATTTAATTCAGTTATTGTGTTTGCTTACATTTGAATATTGAGTGGTAAAACCGGCGATACTAACAATAATTATGGCGAATGTTCGAACTTTGCGGGAAAAAACTAAACCAGTTTGTATTTTTGCTCAAGCCAATTGAAACTTTCACGAAGCCGAAAGAATATTTAATGAACGTTTTCCCGACCGTCCTATTTCGAGGACGTATTTAAGAGAACTTGTGCAAAAATTTATTAACACTGGAAGAGTGCAAAATAGGAAAAACCCTGGAAAACAAACAAACTCAGATAGTCGACTAATTATTTCAATTATTTTACTTCTGTTGTTTCGCCTCCTACATTTTTTTAGCGTTTTGCTTAATATCAGAAACACATAATTTGGAAGTCTCTCATTTGTTTTTGAATATATAGAATTATACTCTACTCAAAGGGACCTTTCAAATGAAGTGTCACTCAACCCCCATTGCCATTTAAACAAATATTTTAAGATGGCACCTAGCCGCCATTTTGAAAATTATAAAATTTAAAAAATGGGCTAAAAAGTAGTATTTAGCCTCCTATTAAAGCACACAACATTTTGTGACGAAATATCAAATCGTTCAAAAGTTAGTATGGGGGGGAGCACATTTTACTACCGCACTGTATAAATTGCGGGTTACAGCCGCCGCTACACGGCATTAATCAAAAATAAGCAACAAATCTGTTTCCTCGTCACTTGCAAACATCGTACTTAAAGTTTAAGTCAATTGCCAGCTCGAATTAGTATTGCCACAACTATGCAATATTGATCAATTTAATTGAATTAAAGAAATTGTTAATTTTAAAGGGCGACAGTTTAGTTGGCGCGCCCTGTATATACAATAAGGGAAATGGATAAGAAGTAGTCGTCAGTTTAAGCAAGTAATATTGCAGGTACTCGTTTATGTTCTTGAAGGTAGCCATAGCAACAGACGACGCAATGTATTGTGATTTTTGTACTATAACATTGATTGGTTGTTAGTAAGACAATTGGTCACCTGATTCGCCATGATGTTAATTGGTTGTTTTACATACGTTATCTGCTCTCTTTAAATCCACCCCTAAAAGCATTATCGCTATTTAAACTATCCAAAGGAAAAGATCAAAAGCTGGGTTACATAGCAACACAAATTAATCTAAGAGTTATCGCATTGATTAAATATGTTTCAGGACAATTTTGCTTATTAATTTTACTTGAAGCTTCCATTAACTGATTGTAATCAACTGAAGCAGTTCCTGAATTACTGATCCTCGTATATCAAATAATAATAATGATGATAATGATATCGGTTTTATAGTTTTGAAACAGCATATTTAATGATATACTAGTAGAACACCTTTACCACTTTATACTTAATTGAAGAAGTATTTGTCTAACCACTGGTTTTGTTTTCGTCTTGATATCTGATTACGTACCTACAAAATTGCGTTCGTCAGTTGATTACGTCAACTGATCCTGGTTTACAAATAAAGTTCGTCACTTAAATTGTCCTATGTAATTTTTTTATAAATGCAAGTCATATGTCATTCAATATCAAATGCATATTATTAACCAGACGGTTTGGTTATCAGTTAGTCTAGTACAAATAATGGAAAAATCTAAATATCTGTGCCAATTTCTGTCCTGCGTCAGTGGTACACTTACGTATTTACTGCTAAAAATATTGATGGAATATTGACGCTCTTGTTTCTACAAAGAAACATTTACTTTGTGTGAATGAACTTAAGACGTTTCAGCATCATTAAAAGTAGGATAAAAACAATGTCCAACAAACATCAATATTTGTTACAACATTCGGAATTTTTCCTTTGTGGACTAAATTGTTTAATGAAAAGTATGCACAAACGTAGAAAGAACATTTGGAATGTTTCTAAATTATTCCAATCCTTAATAGAAATTTTCAAGTTTATTATTGGTTTCTAACATTTTCTTGAAATGTATAACATTAATTAGAACTGGGGATTCAAGTCTACGATTGAAAATCGGTGATTAACTACGATTTTAAAGCATGTAATAATTAGTTACATAGTATGCGGAACAAAATTTTCGATAAGGGTTAATTGGGAAAACTAAACGTGCGTCTATATTTAACCTATACACTTTATAATATTTTCCTACAATTATCTAATAGTTAGCAAAGTAGTAATTGGTACAATTATTTTTATTCTAGAACACAATTTACGTTCGATTGCATACATCAACATTCGCATTGATTATAATTTCTTAAAGTATTTCGTACTTTTTCAAAGTTTGCATTTGAATTGCTTGACAAACCTGGACAGCTTCTGTGCAAGTTATTTCAAATTGTTTAATTAATAGACTTGAATAGGTTACTTTAAGATATCTAACTATCACTACGTTTGAGTTTTTGTGCTACATCTAAAAACTTTGACCCAATCCTTTTTGTACATCTAGCCCGGTGTAAGCACAAATTGCAGTTGTAACTGTTACTGCCCGAAGCGCTCTAACCTTTTATGCAAGTTACTTCAAGACGTTTAATTACAAGAGCTACACAGCTATGTCTTCAGGTGTCTAGCTACCACTAAGATGAAATAATAATAAACCAGTCCTACTCCTATATATTTTTGTAGCTGTATCCCAGGGGAATCTCAAATTTCAGTTATAACTTCTACGGTTCGAAGCAATCCTGTCTTTCATACAACTTCTTTTAAGATGTGTAATTAATAAGCTGCACAGTCCACCTTAAGGTGTCTAGCTATCATTAAGTTGGAATTTTGTTTTAAACCTAAATAGTTCGACCCAATCCGGTATCTTTCTGTAGTCCTAATCCAGCGGAAGCCCAAATTACAGTTATAATTGCTACGGCCCGAAGCAAACCAATCGTCTATGCAAGATATTTTAATATGTATAATAGAACTGCACCTTCTACCTTAAGGTGTCTAGCTATTACTAAGTTGAAGTTTTAGATATATGTGTTGGTACATCTAGATCAGTGGCAACCCAAATTACTGTTATAACTGCTACGGCCAGAAGCAAGTCAATTTGCTATGCAACCTATTTCAAGATATGTAATTAATAAAGCTACACAGTCTACCTTAAGGTGTCTAGCTAGCACTAAGTTGGAATTTCTGTTCTGTACCTAAAACTTGCGAGCCTATCCCGAACCCTTTTGTAGCCCTACCCCATATTACAGTTATAATATACGGCTACGGCCCGAAGCAAACCAATCTTCTACGTAAGTTACTGTAAGATGTGCAATAGAGCTATACCTTCTGCCTTAAGGTGTCTAGCTAGTACTAAGTTAAAGTTTTTGTTCTACACGTTGGTATATCTAGACCAGTGGAAGCCCATATTACAATTATAACTGCTATGGGCATAAGCAATTTAATCTGCTATGCAAGATATTTCAAGATGTGTAATTAGTAGAGCTGTATAATCTGGCTAAAAATGTAGCTATTACTAAGTTGAAGCTTTTGTTCTACATCTAAAAAGTCCGACCCAGTCCGATTGCTGTTCGTTCGTTCCAGTTTAGTGGAGGCGTAAATTACAGTTATAACTACTACGGCCCAAAGCAAACCAATCTTCTACGCAAGTTATTTCATGGTATGTAATTAGAAGAGCTACACAGTCTATCTTAAGGTATTTTCTACATCGACAAGGCCTGATCCAGTCCGATTCCATCTTGTACATCTAGTCCAGTGGAAGCCCAATCTACATTATAACTGCTGCGGTCCGAAGCGATCCAATCTGCTACGCAAGTTATTTCAAGATGTATAATTAATAGCTATACAGTGTGTCCTAAGAAGCCTTACTATCACTAAGTTGAAGTTTCTATTCTACATCTATAAAGCCCGACCCCGTCCGATTTCTTTTCGTACATCTATTGCAGAGGGTAGTTAAATTACAGTTTGTTATTATAGACCCGACCTGTATATAAGGAAAATACAGCCACAAAAACTGGATGCAGTTTGTATTTGTTAAAATAATTGATACGGTTAATCAAATTCCATTTCATTTAACAACTGTGTCAAATTTGCATTATTATATAAGGACAATATGGGCGGGGTCGGCTTTAGCGATTTTGGGGAGTTGCCAATATCAGCCTAGTGATGGGAATTTCTGCTTACAAATCCGAGGAAAATGTAAATAAAAAAGTGCACAATTGAAGATAACAGCACAATAAAAGTGAGGTTAAGAAGGAACCTTCGAGTGTGTACAACTTACCATGAAATTAACTCTTAAGTGACGTTTTAAAACGAGGATGTTTTAATTAGCTTGTAAAAACGATGGAAAATTGGGCTGTTCGTGTTCATAACGTTTATAAAACTAAGTATATTAACAAGAAGTTTATTGTACCTTGAGTGTAGAGTCAAAGGATTAAATACGGTAATGTATTTACATGACAGTATATCATTATATAAATTAATATTAAAAAATAAGGTTATTATTAACATTTCAATTTGTTAATAATATGGATCCCTTGTCTATTTAGATGCCAAAAATGAATATTCATCATCATAATATCTCTAACGTTTGTTGATTTGTCTAAATCCTAGTACACATTAAAAATAGATACATATTAGACTATTACATAATTACATTAAAACAAAAATTGTACCGCAGTGAGCAAACTCAAGCATTTCTATAATAGCTATCACGACCTATCAGTTCATTTCACGTGTTCTCTAGATGAAACTAGTTTTGTTTACAACTTAGAAGGCGTCCTCTTTCACCCAGACAAGTTCTTTTTTAGAGACAATTAACTCCTACTTCCGGTGTTATTTTTAAATTGTCAACACGATTAAATGTTAAAAGCCTAATTACACTACATCGGGGTATTATATATTCATTGCGAAGTCTTCGTGGCAAGTGCGACTCAGAAGTGCCTGTTCAATAATCACTGATAACAAGGTTCCACATAATATGTGTGCCATCATAATTAATAAAGTTTAGAGTTGGATATCATCAAAATTGCGTGTTTACAAACGGAAGACCTGTATTTCATATAAATGATTGTAGGGTCGCAAGAAATTGAGACTTGTAACATACGAAACAAATTACCGCTTCATTTTTCTTTAATCGTACTATAACTGCGATTCGTTTTTAAGGTTATATTATAAGTATATTTGAGGTTATGTTGTTAACACATTAAATGATAGATGTCAGATATAGTGTTAGAGATTTAGATACTAAACAGGATGTTAACTTTAAATACGTAACGTAAGGAAACTATATTTGCTGCCCTGCAAGTTAAAAAGTGAAACAAGGCATATGCGAGCAAGTGCTGTGTAATCTAATACAAACAACACTTCGACTTACTGAACAATGGTGCACGGAGCACTTCTTGGCCGTTAACCCGACAGAATTAGTTCTGTATCCAAAAAGAAGGAACATCGTAATCACTAGGATTTTAACGCTTTTTCAAATCTCTTTAATCTTTTTAGAGGAACTCAAATACCTGCGAGTCATATTTGGAAGTGGACTAAATACATAAAACCAAAAATGGAATAAACTGTTACCGAGCGATGAACAAACTTCGGGGACCCTCACCGTTGTCAGACCCATGCTTTGTTCCGCAGTTGTAGGTTGGTGACCCAGTATCAGGCAAGCTACTAGGGCAAACGAGATCTCACACATCCAGAGACTAGCCCTAGGAGTCCCGTTGACAAAGGGTCTATGTAACAATAAAGGCATTGAAGGAAAGCAGCACAATATGCTGAAGGAGGCTGTCTAGAGGAAAACATCAGAGGGCACTCAAGCAAATATATTCTCGTAAAAAAAAAGTGGTGGCTATACTGCAGGGTGTAAGCACAATTCTGGAACGTGGTATCCAAAATAAAATTATCAGAATAGCTTGCGACAGTAGGGCTCTGGTCTACTGGTACTTAACAACTAAAAAATTGTTTCAGGTGTGGTACTCATGTGTAACCGCACGCTGAAGCTAGCATCTAGTAACAATGTCCTAGAACTCACTCTAATAGTGGGCATACTGGAAAATGTTCAACTTGATGACACTATGTGGATTATTTCCGGCACAATAAAACAATAAAACATTGCTCCTCCTAATCTAAGAAGAAGAAGTTCCCAAACTAAAATAGAACTTGCCAAGTACAGAACCCCACAATAGACTCTGTCTATCTCTGAAAACCTTCACAACTCTCCAGCCCGTCGTCTCAGATCTCATTCTCCAGCGTGGGAGGAACACCTGGAACTGTTTACCGTTTACTGTTACCGAAACATGGGAAGATGCATGGGAAGGAGATAATAATATTAAAAATAAGTTAATTGTTAAGGATGCAACTGAAAAGTTACCAGATTTTGAACTCCCCAGGCATCTACAGTGTCGCTTAAACTGATTCAGAACAGGATATGGTAGGAGTGATCAGATGTTGGCAACATGGGGAATTCAAGAAACACTAGAATATGCAGCCCTCATTGTGAATGAGTGCGAACGTCGCAAATTCAATGGAGGCACTGAAGAACTCAATAGAGGGACTCCCGCGGCTATCCAGTGGCTACAACACTGGACATTGACATAAAGCACATGTTTACCGAATAAGGCTAATTACCCTATATTATAGCTTTTGCATAATATACGAGGGGTATTTTTTAAATAAGGGGCGGTTTTTAATAAGAAGAAAAATACTGCAAATATCATTAAAAAATATTTTTTCCATATTCTACATACTTTTATCTACTTTTCTACATAATTTCCATTTTTGTTCAAACATTTGTCATACCGCTCAACAAGTTTTTGAATTCTGACGTCAAAGAAATCTGCCGCCTGTGAAGAAGTCCAATCCATGACTGCAATTTTCACTTTTTAGCCGACTTGGGTGTCTCACATGACTCCTGAGTCCAAGCAACAGTCAATGGAATGGCGGCACGCATCGTCGCCAACCAGAGTGAAAGCCAAACAGACAATTTCAGCACGAAAGATCATAGCAACTGTCTTTTGGTACAGGAAGGGGATTTTGTTAGCGGATTTTATGCCGAGAGGCACAACAATCATTTCTGATGCGTATTGTGTGACCTTGAGAAAACTCCGGCGTGCCATACAAAACAAGCGGCATGGCCTACTGTCTTCCGGTGTGATGTAGCTCCATGACAATGCAAGGCCACATGTTTCTGCACAAACACAAGGTCCAATCAGGTCTTTTGGATGGCAACAACTGGATCATCCACCTTACAGTCCAGACTTTGCACCCAGTGATTTTCACTTGTTTCGGTACCTAAAGGAATTCCTTGGTGTTCAACAGTTCAACGACGACGAAGAAGTGAAACCTGCGGTCATGGATTGGGCTTCTTTATAGGCGGCTGATTTCTTTGACGCCGGAATTCGTTGAGCGGTATGACAAATATTTGAACAGAAATGGAGATTGTGTAGAAAAGTAGATAAAAGTATATAGAATATGAAAAAAAATATATTTTAATGATATTTACACTATTTTTCTTCTTATCAAGAAACGGACGTTATTTTAAAAATACCCCTCGTATATCACTAGTTTATAAGTTTGTAGTTCATAGTTTACACTTCATATATTCATCATCATCATCATCATAAGTCAGCGCACAATATTCCACCTTTGGACAAACGCCTCCCCTAATTGTTTCCATATTTCTCTATCTGTTGTCTTCATATATTAGAAGTTTTTAATTTCTACTTTTACCCTGCATTTACTATCTTTATTTGTATGCTATATTAATACCCTGTATATTACTTTATACTGTATTGTGAAGCTTCTCATACGCAATAAGTAAATAAATAAATATAACTCAATTGAGTAAAAGGACATGTAGGAATATATGACAGTAAGCAGACTTATACCTTGCAAAAATACCGGAACTACCTTTTTGTGGTCTCGAACCAGCAGTTGCGCCCTTGCCCACTCTGATATGTACCATAATTAGTCAAGAGACGCAAGATACCACAGCAACAGATGGGTCGAAACAGAATATTCTTGACAAGCAAGGATAGTCATCATAGCCCCCTGACGAAGAATAGCAAGATTAAGGGCACATCTGCCACGGAGAAAACGACTCATCGTAGGAATATTCACCAGGCACTGCCGTTTAAATGAGCACATCAACGGGATGAGGCTAGTTGATGACCCAACTAGAAGACGAGACATGCGAGCATCTTCTCTTTAATTGCCCTGCACTCCCGCAAATCAGCGGAGCCATGTAGGGGGAATTCCGCAACACACCTTCGGCAAATACTTCAAGTTCATCGAAAGGATGGATGGGCTTGAATGAAAAAATCGGAGGTTGTGTTTGCTATGGAAGTAGCAAAATTATTTATATTGCGCGGTTATACCACTTACGCATAAACAAAAAGGCTTTGATTTACAATATGAATTATTCATACTTTGGCTATTTGAATCACGCCAGCTGCATATTTCTTTAATGCAAACTATATTATTTCCACAAATTCGCAATAACTACGTTGTTGTACTTTGCACCATCAGTTATATATCGTTTAATTTACTATTTTAAAAATAGAAAACTAGATGTACTCTTCAAAAATTATTTCGTTTGGGATAGGTACACTTTGTAAATGTGGAACAGGAAATTAAACAATTCTACAAAATACACTTACTACTTTCTTTGTAGAACACATTTAAAGTCATCGCCCTGTTTATAAGGTAGCTGATTCGGCCGC
This sequence comes from Limonius californicus, assembly GCA_014611495.1. NCBI lineage: Eukaryota > Metazoa > Arthropoda > Insecta > Coleoptera > Elateridae > Limonius > Limonius californicus. The sequence continues at coordinate 16,569 of JABXWE010010138.1, forward strand.
CCACGAAATGCTGCCAAATATGCACACCCACGTTAAAGACGAGCCAGTAAACAATAATGTTTCTCAAAAAAAAATATACGTTGTTACTATTTAGGACGCTCACCAGCTGACTTGGTAAAATTTAAATAGACATCTATTACACTGAAATATTCAGACGAATTAACATCAAATAGCATTAATAACCAATGAGGGCATACTAAATTCACCTTACCTTGGGGACCTCGGTGGAGTAGTGCGGGAACGCGTTGCCACTCGAGGTCACAGCGAAATGTGGTCGATCGGCTGGGGCGTTCGAATCCCAGCTGGGGCGACCGCATTTTGCTTAGTTAAGTTTAGGGTGCATGTTGCATGTATGTTTAGTGTGTAAGGGACGCCCGCACCCCCCTGAAGTAACGCGAAAGCGGTTCCGGGAGGGGGGACGGTAGTATGAATGAAAGAGAGAAAAAAATTCACCTTACGTGTTCCAACATTTTGCCACTTCCTTTAGAAGAAGTTAAAAAATCATTTTGGAAAATGTTTAAACGGCTACCTTCTTACATTAAAAAGCAAAGAAGAGTATAGTTTTGATTATGATCGCATTAGGTTTTGCATTTCTTTCTAAAGGTATCGTCATAAAAGCCAAAAAGTTTACAATTCATTTGATTACTGTATTTTAACTGATGCTGAACCATGTTATAGGTAGAAGAATCAGTAGCTGGAACAATATTGTTTTAAGTATCGCAATAACAATACCGATACTTAATCAAAAAAGTATCACGGTACCGATACTCGATACTTTTTTCAGAAAATATCGCGATATCGATAGTCGATACTTGAATAAGGATCGCTATACCTCAGCGATATCTTTCCGTTGGGGAATTAAATTTTGAGCTAGGCCAAAGTCCAAAGATAAACAATTTTTCATAACGGAGTGTTTAAAAGACATTTGCTAAAGATTAAAGTATTTGAAGAAGCTTGGGAATAAAATAAAGTAATGAGAATTGTTAATGTTAATTCTCTCAATGTGGAAAGGATAAACAGTTTAATATACAGCGTCAGGGTTTTACGTTTTACCCTATTCATTCCTTAGTATTTGAACGGCTTTACAGGTTTAGGAACTGGAATTAACTATTTATTTTGATTTTCTAGAGTGTTCCATAAAATGTATCGCCAAATTATCGCAAATCCGCGATACCCGATAATTTAAAAAAGTACCGCGATACCGATATTCGATACTTTTTTCAAATGTATCGCGTTGCAATAATTGATACTCAAAAACTATCGCGATACTTCTGACCACTGAAAGAATAATATGAAAATAACAACACTGAGATTAGTACTAGCACTGGATACACCGTCAGTATCAAATTGGCACCAAAATAGCATACGCGTCAGCTAACCCAGTAGCATTACTTCGATGTACAGGGTGGGCAAATTTCGATGTTTGTATAGGGTAACTCGGTAACTATAGGAGATACAAAAGAATGGAAGTCACATTCTCGATCTCTTTTTTTGAGACAAATTCACTGGCGGAAACAAAAATTTGCTATCGTCTTTTGTTT
>JABXWE010010139.1:0-10680 GCA_014611495.1 Limonius californicus
CTATGTATGTGAAATATCGAATTTTATTGAGAAAATTGGGTTTTTTTTTGGGAATAATTGAAAGTTGATTCTCACTTGTTTAAGAAGCAGCGTCATTCGTTAGTGTGCTGTTTCAATTTTGACAAGAACAAATTTAAACGTCATCTAAATATAATTAAATGTTATTATTCTGCAAGAAATAATGAAATACATATTTTTCATTACAACCAGTAACGACAAAAGAAGGAAGTTCGTCGAAATAAAAAGTGCAATAAAATAAAAAAAAATTCGTGGAAATATAAAAGTGCTATAATAAATTAATTAATGGATCCATAAGGAAACATCTAATTAAAAAACAAATTGTGAGGTTAGATGTCGGATTTCTTTTTTACCTATTCAAAAGACAATTACTGGTGTTTTAAAATTAGGGAAAGCGCTTACCTATGTACATCTGATTGCTGTTTCCTGTGTGTAGATATCACCAACTGCAGTTATCAACATTTATTTACGAAAAAACCACGGACGATGCAATTGCCGTTCAACCACCTGGGAGCACACGCGAAGCCCGCCTCATTTGAATCATTTGAATATCAGGTACGAGGTTTAAATGTCAATAAAAATATGAAAGAACTGATAAATAAATACTTGTAGTTATTTATAGTATTTAGTTTGGTAGGACAAATTTAATATATATAGTTTTTTTATAAAGGGAAAGCACACATAACTGTGATTTAACTATGAAAATTGAAACGGTAATTAGATTTTCCCTATGTTTTCTTTTGTTGTACTTGTTTGTTGCCAGCTAGAAAAATTATATAGAACGAAAAATTGTAGCAGCGTCCCTGAGATCTGTTTAATATCCATTTAGGAAAGGATATCTTGTTTGAGATTTTAATTTTGTTTATGGCGCCCAACTTAGTAAGTTTAACCAGCTACAATTTTTGCTCGCCTCTACATGTTTCTAGAACATTACAATTCTTGGCTGACTGTTATTATGAAAATTAAATTTTTCAAATGTGATTGCAGAATTTGGTGTGATTCCAAATTACACTGCGGCAAGTAGAGGCTGAAAGTATTCGTTTAGGCTTGTTTCGTCAAATTTAAGTAATTATTCACCCTTCTGCTTGACAGTTCATGATTGAAGAAGAATATGAGTAAGTTCAGGACATATACATGATTTATGACTCGGTTTGATATTATTTAATAAATTTGTCTCAAATTTGCAAATTTATTTAAGTTTCACGTGAGTTTATATAACGGGATACGTTAATATATAGGTTTGTTATTGTTGTAGATAGAAAAAGATATTTGGAACTAGCTACAATACTAATGAATAATAATGCGACCGGTTTCCCAAAAATAATAACATCCTGCATAATTGTGCCAATGCAGGAGAATTTTTAGAAATAAGAATTCATAAATTCAACGTCAAGCTCAGTATATCAATACGCTAACATACAGGATGATTCATAATTAATGAGTGTAATGAAAATGCTAAATTTGCTAACATAATTCTTGGTACATACGAGATTTAGCTAATTCCCTGACTGGCACAATAAGAAGAAACACAATGTAAGTAACACCAAAATATTTATTTAAACTCATCTTCAATTGCTTTATTAAATTTATTGCTACTTTTAGAAACTTTTTAAAAACAGTCAGGAAGTACGTCCGAAGAAACAGCTTTTAATTCGGCGGTTAAGATTCCTTAACTTCTACTTCCTGAAATTGTTGGCCTTTGAGAACGGATTATTTTACTTGAGGAGAGACCAAAAGCTTGCTGATGCCTAGTCACGTGAATAAGGTAAGTGATTGATCTGAGAAGCTCCGAGTTTCGTAAAGAATGACTTTAAATCAGTGCAGAATGGGCAGATACATTTTCATCTAACAAGAAGTATTTATGCTTTCCTAGACTGCAGTGGCACTACTGAAATTTACTGACGTAGAAGCTGAATAAAGTCCTCCTTTTAGAGGAATACGTGATACGTCTCTGAGATAATAGCTTTATGAAATATATATTGAATTTTTGACGAAACAGTAGTTTTATAAAATTTTTAATGGGTTAGTCATAGAAAATGATTTCCAAATATTAACTCATTATTTACTAACAATTAACTGTTTTGATTTTTTCCGATTTCTCCTCTATTATTACTAGTTGTAGAGTTACAAATCTCTATATGTAACGTATACAGAGCGTTCTATTTAAAATAAGCTATGGCCTTGATATGATACGAAACTGGAAATAATAGCGATCGTTTTTAATTAGTATTGCATTTTAGTTTAAAGACGCATTTGTACTTCTACTAAATTAAAGACGAGATGGCGCATTAAAAACATCTATGCAGGGTAAACAAATGCAATGTACCCAATAATAAAGCAATATTGATTATCTATGGTTATCGTTTAGCTCTCTTGATAAATAAGGAAACACAGGTATGATTTAAGCTTTGATCGGTCACCGTTTATACCTGGACCATTTTTTTCTATTAAAGAGACTTAATATTGAAATTTTTGAGTTCTGCTTGCCTTGCCCTTGTGATGGAATCAATAAAAATAAAGCTCTTTAATCATATGAACAGCCCCCTTAAACAGCTTATTTCTATCTTTTTGCTCATTCGTTGGTGCGACACTTCTATTTCCAACAAAGAAGAAAAATTTATTCAAAGGTACTTGCAAAAGGTTAGGACAATTATCATACAAGGAACAACACCATTCTCTACAGAATGCATTAAGGCATGCAAACAGAAGATATCGCTGAAGTACAGCCATTACGTTGAAAGCTTGTCAAAATGCACTTGATGACACTGATAAGCTTAGTCAACGGAATAATTATTATTGCAAATATGTTTGCTCGCTTGGTAATTAATTATGCAGCCACTGCATTGTATAAATAGTATGTTTGTGTGTACATCCTATTCGTAGTGGTGGCTATATTTTAGTTAAGTGGACGTATTTGAATCACTTATTGGGTTAAATATAAGCTAGGGTCTTCATAGACCTAGTGTTATTATTAAAAGTGTATACTGTTTGTTGTATAAAAATGGTAGTAGCAATCTGCTAGTTAGTTTGAAAATTTATAGGATAGTAACTGTCGGTACAGACTTTAAACACTGCCCCCGCCTATTTTTTAAATTTAATATTTTCTGTTGTAGTAGGTTCGATAGGAAACCCACAGATAATTTTTAAAATTTTAAATATGATTCGTGATATAGATATTACTACATTTCAGAACAATTTGAAAAAATAGATATTATCATTGAAACAGTCCACCATTAGAAGCACTAAAAACCAATGATTTTAATAAAATATGAAAGTTTTTCCAATAACACAGTAATGAAATATCCAGACCAGTCAACTGCTGAAAGCACGTGGTTCCCATTTTACAAAAATGGAATTGCCGATAGTCATAATGTCGATTTAATGCACTTTTTATGTACAAAGTATCTACCTACTTATATCTTTCAATAGCGCTTATAAATGCAGAAACAATTTAAATGTTTTAGCAACTTGGAATGTCTTATAACAAAGACAGTCGACTGAATGAAATCGCCTTGAAGTATTTATTTACAAGTTACCAAACAAAACTCCTTCTCAAATGAGGGTAAGCAGACTCAGATAAGCTTTAGTTCTATTTTGCAACACTTTTTTCTTGTATTGCCACTTTACTTTTGCTCTGCTTTTTCTTTCACTGACACTTTTATGTCTCTTTACACTAGCTCAAACGGTTTGGTCCTCCTGAGCCTTCTCACTACATCTGTGTTGTCGAAGATTTAAATTACGTCGACGATTACGTGGCCTCGAAGCCTGGTCTCGTGCTTCTGGGCAGGGTTTCTTATTTCTTCTGTCACGATGTTTATCCGTAGATCTCTGTGGATGTCACTGTTTCTAGCGTACCATGGTGCATCTACGATACTCAATACTATGTTCAGGAAATTTTGAATTTGATGCTAGTTTTGATGGCGCAGCCTTAAAATTGACAAACATATAATCATACTGGTTTTAAAACTTGGCTGTACAGAAATAACTTGATATGTTTGGGAGTTTTTTCCAAGCAGCCAACACATTTTGTTATATTTTATATTTACAAGGAAAGGTCCGTAAATACGTCACTAAAGACTATTTAAAAAAACTGAACACCATATTTATTTTTCAACATAATCTCCACCAACATTGATACACTTATCCCATCGCTTTATCAGTGCACTCAAACCTTCGGCATAAAACTATTTCTTATATTTTATATTTACGAAGAAAAGTCCGTAAATAGGCCACTAAAGGCTATTACTGTAGGTTGGCGTACTGCATAATTGTTTCTAAGATTTAAACTACATGATTCCAGTAATCTTTGACCTACACATCTTATAGTTTTTGCATCAGAGTGCTGATGATTTTGAAATCTTTTCGCATATGCCCTAACCGCACCTGTGACATTGCTATTACACGCACCTAATGTCTATAACAATAGTATCGTCCCATTTTAAAAACAAAAAATATAAAGAAATCAAAATAATGATACATATCAATATGACAGAACAATTTATACAGTTGTAACATCACCATAGCTACCTACTTGAATTATATTACACATACAGGGTGTTATTGAATTGCAGGGACAAACTTCTAGGGTTTAAAGTATACATGAAAACAAACATTTTTTGTTAATAAATGTACGGTCAAAAGTGTTTCCTTTCAGGGATAGAGCTTCTCAACGATTCTTTAAGAAGCGCCTAAATGTAGGCAACTCAATTTACTACCTACTATTTGTTTCCATAACGACGGAAATTAATAGAGGATAAATAAAGCCCTCTTTCCCACTTTTCAAATTCAAATTAAATTTAAAATAAATTAATTAACAAAATGTTTAAAAACTAAGCAATAGAAACAACTAAAAATTACAAAGCAAAAATCAACTATTTGAAAATTTTCGTATTTTTGTGTTATGGCGAATTATACTTTTGCCGAACAGCATGACATCATGTTCATGTATGGAGCTGCTTGGGGTAACGCACGCGAAGCTGCTCGCATGTACCAAGAACATTTTCCGAATAAAAATCATCCATCACACAAGGCCTTTAGTGTAGTTTCACGTCAGCTGCGTGAGGAAGGTAGTTTCGTTGTCAACAGACACAACTGTGGAGCTACCAGAACAAGGCGAACGGTGGATTTTGAGGAAGAAGTTTTGGAGAGAGTGGCTGCAAATCCTTCTACTAGTTCAAGAGCCATAGCTCATGAAATGGGAGTGAATCGTGATACAGTATGGGAGGTACTACATGAGCAGCGGCTACATCCGTACCATCCACAGAAGGTACAAGCCATGGTTCAAGCAGATTTTCTCAGAAGGGTAGAATTTTGCCACGAATTTCTGCGGCGGTGTAATGAGGATCCAGAATTCCAAGTAAACGTTCTGTTTAGTGACGAGGCATCTTTTACGAAAGAAGGAATATTCAACAGTAGAAACAGCCACATTTGGGACGATGAAAATCCCCATGATGTGGTTCAAAAAGGATACCAGCAAAGCTTTTCAGTGAACATTCGGGCCGGGATTGTTGGCGATAGACTCATTGGACCATACCTGCTACCCCAAAGGTTAACAGGAGCAATTTATTTAAATTTCTTGCGCCATGTCCTGCCTGAACTTTTGGAAGATGTTTCACCTTAAATCTGGCTGCAGCACGATGGCGCACCTGCTCATTTGTCGGCGAAAGTCAGGGAATTTTTAAATAACACTTTTCCCAACAGATGGGTAGGTCGAGGAAGGCATGTGGCGTGGCTTCCACGTTCTCCTAATTGGACCCCACTTGATTTCTTTTTTTAGGGTCATGTTAAAATGTTAGTGTATGCTACCTCAGTTGAAACTGTAGAAGAACTTACGGCGCGTATTCTTGGTGCATGTGAAGAAGTTCAACAGACTCCTGGTATATTTGGAACGGTGCGCAGGTATTTACTTCGTAGATGTGCTTCGTGTGCAGACGCTGGAGGGCCACATTTTGAACATTTACTATAATTTTGTTAATTTTTGAATTACTTATTATAAATTTTTCAAATAGTTGATATTTGCTTTGTAATTTTGGTTTTTTCTATTGCTTACTTTTAAAACAATTTGTTAATTAATTTATTTTAAATTAAATTTGAATTTCCATGGAATGGATACCATCGGAAAGAAAGAGAAGAGGAAGACCCAGAAAAACTTGGGGGGAAGGAATCCGAAAATCAATGAGTGACAGAAATCTGAACGACGAACAATGTCTTGACAGAGCACAATGGAGAAGAAGTCTGGGAATCGGACAGCGGCGACAGACGCTATAAACCGAACATATATATATATATAAATTTGAATTTGAAAAGTGGGAAAGAGGGCTTTATTTTCCTGTATTAATTTCCGTCGTTATGGAAACAAATAGTAGGTAGTAAATTGAGTTGCCTACATTTAGGCGCTTCTTAAAGAATCGTTGAGAAGCTCTATCTCTGAAAGGAAACACTTTTGACCATACATTTATGAACAAAGAATGTATACTGTAAGCCCTATAAGTTTGTCCCTGTAATTCATTAACACTGTATAATGTAAGCGACCGTACGATAACACTTTTTATTTACTTTTGTATCAATAACTCGATAACGAAAGACAATCGGAAAAATGTCCACTCTTAATTTATTTTCGATTCGTTTTAAGCACCTGAATAAAATTGCAAAAGCACGGTAGTCAATGTTGAGACACCCAGTATGTGTAGACGCTTACCACTCTAAACGTCAACACATGTACCTAGTACACTGCAAAACAGAGCAGAAGCATTTACTTATATTTTTATAGTAGCAATTTGACAATGTCTTTAAAACACATTAGGAAGCGCTCACTACAGCATTTTCTAAAATTAAATTCAACCTAACGTTTAAATTTACAGTCATTGTAGTACAGTTATATCACAACCATTTTAATGAAACGTGTGTCGTTAAGGCCAAATGCAAAGTGTCTGTAAGGGCAACTTTGTATTTCCACGAGAAGAGTATCCAATCAAGTTTTCTAAGTACTCTGTAAAAATAGACTTTAAGTATAGGCATATCAAACAATTCACTTTAATATTCATCCTGTATAAAAGCCGCATTCGTGAGCATTTATCAAAACTAGCATAACTGCTATCGCATACCAGAAGAAAGGCAATTTTGCTCGTGGTTCTGCAAGAAGTTGCCTGCATACAATGGGCGAGTCTAGCGTCTGGAACTGGACAAGCGGATAGTAGAGCATATGGAATATTTTGTTTTATTGTGGCACACGAGTCTGGATAATAAATAGTATTTTTATCATATTGACTTTATGGCCTCTTTATTTTGTCTCGCGTTCTTTCGCGTCTGTTCTGGTGACATCTGAATAGCAACAATGGCCAAGGCCGATCGTTTATAACATTGCAGTCTGTAACAACCGTAGGAATTCAAGATACTATTTCCAGGGAAGGTAGAGTCATTCAGACGCGCGGATGCTGCCATAAACTATGAACAAAGTTATTGCTGATAAAGCTCGTTTTCCTCGACTTCTCAAAATTGCATTACGAAGTAGTTACTGGATTCAGTTGTTATTACAATTCGGACTATGTTGCCTAGAGCTTATTCAATCAATAAAATTGTATAACATAGTTAATAATAAATATTTAACGTTTTCCAAGTAGTTTCTGAAATTTTGAAACATCAAACATTTTTTTAATGATACATCAACAAATTATTAATTAATCTACGAAGTTTTAGGTGTAGTAGAGGATGTTTTTGAGATGCTCAAAAAAATTGAAACTTCTGCTAGATTAGGGTACATAGAAACTAACATCAGTATAGTATCTGTAAAAATGTGTAGATTTCTGAGAACGTAAAAATGGCGAAGAACCTCTGGAATTGTACTATTACAGACGGCTGACGAGTTTTAGCACGAGCGCCCTAATGCGTTCTTCTAAACATATTCGCCCACTTGACACCAAAATCCCTAGATGACTATTTTGCATGGAAATATTTCTTCTGCACTGAGAGTATGCTGCACTAAATTATAGCACTTAATAATGCAAAAGTGATAACAATAGCAAGATTGAATTTGAACGATATCAAAATACAACTAAACTTTTAATGCCTGTGTTTAGTTACCGCGGTTCTATCAGTAAACATTTCAAAGCAGGTAGTAGATGCTGCAATTTTGTTAAGTGAAATCTTAATTCAATCCGCTCACGCGAATAGTCTTCTGTGCAGAAGGTTAACAGCCTTTAATTCTACAATACAAGTAATATTTTTCTAACGGTGGTTTTTATTGAAATAACCAACCTACAAAATACGAGTATAAAAGTATAGTTTCATTCAAGCTATCGGAAACGCAAAACAAGCTCCCTAGTTTGAAGGATCGCGTTATATCTGAGGAGACAATAAATCATTTTTAAAATATTATCTGTTAGTGATTTTGCAATTTAGATACTTATGACGAATTTATTTTATTTTTCTTCTTTCTTATATAAGAGTTTAAATATATAATTGTAACAAATTCACGTCTTGTAACCACGCTTTTAAACAATATTTGTATGTTTTCAGTGCAGGCTGATTTATTTATTCTGCGGGAATTATCAATGTTGCCAGATCTATCTTTTAATCCTCCAATAACTGTAGATATGAAATATAATATTTTTTGCAATTTTTCTGAGAAACATGAAATGGATCTGAATATTCTACCACAGTACATATATTTTTTCTAAGATATTATGTAACATTGGCTACACAGAAGTTTTGCATAAAAAATATATCAAATAAAATACAGCTATAAAATATATTTGTTATCTGTAATGTGGTTTCAAATGCTTTTATTATGAAATTGCTTATCAAATCGAGTTAATGAATTAATTAAATTGATAAGCCAACCTCTGAAAATTCCTCTTGATATACCAATTTCTTCCTAATAAAAACAGAACAGTGGTGGTTAGACGCAGGTGTGCACCGGTAAACGGCCAAACCGATATTATATCGCAACCTCCACCATGAAATCCGAAACTAATGCGCTTCCAAGAGAGCACTCTCGTGCGGCGTTCGCGATATCAAGCTTCCGTTTTCCTTAATTCGTTGTGCATTTCTTACTCCCGACAACAAAGTATTCTAAAAATTAGATGAACATTAACGTTCTTGATATGTTGCCACTTCCACATTTAATTGGTCACACACACGTTTGTACAAGCTGCCAATAATTGATTTCATAACCTCAAAACGCGGAATTCTTTGAAATTTTGTTTATTCTAGTGTATGGATTGTTTTGAACTGTGAGTAGAGAATAATGTTATAAATTTATATCCAGTCTGTCTGAATTTTGTTTCAGATTTGTTTACTGTGGAACGTGTAACTGGTTCCCAATTCGGACACTTATTAAGTTAACTGATATTTTTTGCTCGGTTCGAGTTGCACCTCCATGGCCAATCAATATATCAATTCTTTTAGTTTATGTTAAATACATTGAAAATAAGACATACAAACATTACAATGCGTGTAGATGTAGATCACGTGGGGACCTCGGTGGGGCAGGGCGAATATGCGCTGTAAGTCGAGATCGGCCCATCGGCCGCGTAGTCGAACCCCGGCTGAGATGACCGTATTTCATTTAGTTCAGTTTAGGGTGCGTGTTGCATGAATGTTTAGTGTCTAAGGGACGTCGTCACCCCCCTGAAGTAATACGAAAAGGGTTCCGATGGGGAAACGATAGGAAGGATTAATTAAAAAAAAAGATGTAGAATACGTATTACATTTGGTGCAATAGATAGAGGTCTATACGAATTTTCATGTTACACGTCAGTGGGCGAATGTTTTGGTTTAAACGATATTAGTATTGTTCAATAGTAATTTATAATTCATCTAGGTCATCATCATCATCATCATCTGATATGAAGCCGACTCGAGGGTCAATCCTGGATACGCCAGGCCCACCCCATTCCAGTATGTGGGTAGGAATTTACGGGATAGGGTGGGATCGGGTGGGGCATTGCACAACGTTAGCATGTCTACAATGCATACCGCAAGACACTGCTGCTGCAACACCAGGTAGTTCGTAAGCTACGCATCAATGGGTGTTGAGTACGTAGCCGAGACCGTTATGCCATTATGAGTTCGAGCCTAATAAACTTTGGTTTCAAAGTTTCACATCGTTCTTATGTCATATCATTCTATTGTTCTAAGGTTACTATTTGGACATCTCTTAGTTTCCTAATAATTAATATCCTACTCCTCCGATCTGCATGTCCTCTGCCCGCTTGGCTTACTCCGGCTGTAGATGATGGTCGGCCGGTCCTCCTAGAATATGCGCCCAGCGTCCCCCTCGTGATGCAGCGAGCCACCCAACACATCGAATACATATCCGATCCCCACCACATAAACATCCAATACAAATCGTAGCAGCACGTTTACATGCATGACCAATAAAAACATTGCTAAGTAATTAATCAATTTCTATGAAATTAGTCTGGGTTAAGAGAGATTAACGTGTCAAAGCGCGTCCCTCCCTTTTCCTAGTATTCTATTAGACTACCAGTGCTACCTGCTAAAGACTACAAAGGACTACAATGGCTACTCCGGCCTGCGACACTTCGCTTTTAACTTCGTCCTCCTCAGTGTTGTTGTGGTCCGTTTCGATCTCTGTTCTTTCCCCTTGTTGATGTAGTACCTTGTAGAGTGGCAGTGGTTCTCCTTTCTTCCGTCCCCAGG